>JAOVVB010061132.1:0-14336 GCA_028570985.1 Heterobranchus longifilis | reverse complement strand
CTGTCCAGGGTCACGCCCAATGTCAGCTGGGATCGCCCCCCCCCCGCGGCCCTGTAAAGGATAAGCAGTTACAGATAATGGATGGATGAAACTTAATGGACCCATTGTTGGTACAGTATGTTAATTATTTGGACAGCCTGCAAATGTTGTAGTCCTTGTAGCTGCATTTTATTATATCTTCTCTCATCTAAATCATTTACAAGTAGCTTAGATTTCAGTTTTCAGCAAAAACACAAGGGTTCTTTTTGTAGCAGTGTCTTTTCTGAGCACAAATAGGTGTCTAACCCACATAGGCAGTCATCCTAATGGCTGCATTATATGTTGGCACATTTTCAACTTTTCATTTCATGAGTATATTTGAGAGGTCATCATCGCATGGGAATAGATCCCACTGTTTCTCAGAGGAGCCATTGTTGAAGTCATTCACAGGCCTGCTGACAGTAATAGTGCAGTCTATTTGAAGTTGTAGTCACACTATGACAGTTAGAGAGATTTATAGAAGAGAGCGCTCCTCTTTAAGGCTTCCTGTCCCATTTTCTCTCTGTTTACAATAATAATGTGCCATCCCTGCAGGAGGGCCCGTTGGCACTTCCTGTGTCTTTATGTATATGTTTTTATTTGTGTATGGGTGTGTGCATGCTCTCTTTGTATGTATGCACATGCGCCATTGAGTAGGTATGTATGTATGTATGCGTGTCTGTGTGCATGGGGTTTTCATCAAGTTTTTGCAGGTGTGTTTTGTTTTTTGGTTGAAAGCCATTACCATTGTCTCATGAAACAATTGAGAGAGTTTAACAATAAAGCTATTTACTTTGCATGTCATGTGGTAATTCCAATGCATACATTACTTTTTTCAGTAAGACTTTATATAGAGGCACATATTCACCATTAATTAGTTGCTAATTAGCATGCATACAGTATCATATTTGTTCTTTATTAGTTATTATAAAGCACAAGCATTACAATATTTTTTTTCAAGTTTCTTCAAGGCTTCATTGCCTATACTTGCTTTTCAGTGCTAAATGGAGCCTGTCTTTGAGAAAAATAATTGTATCTGTATTTATATAATCATTTCATAACAAATATGTGTGATCCTCTACACACCCAAAAGCTCTGTAAGATGAAAATGATACAGTATATGCAGTACATTTGTTCTTAGCCTTGAATAAATGTGAAAAAAATATTTTAATACATAAGTTTGAAAATCTCTGAAGTGGTCCATTAATGAAGGAGATGTTTCTACGTGTGCTGACTTTGTTCTTCTACCACTGAATAGTGGTGCAGTATAACCTGTGCATCTCAATAGACCGTTTTTTTCAAGCTGTAGCCCATCACTGAATAGCGTCTGATAATTGCAGTAGTTGTGTGAAGAGGAGGCAACTTTATAATAGGCAACCTGTGTGGGTTTATAAGTGTCAAACTAGTAGTGAATTCTGAGTTGTTTGGACACTGTTAACTAGTTTTGTGTTACATTACATAAGAATAGACCCTATTTATTATGTGGGGTTTTTTTGTGATCAAATATTTATTGAAATTAAAGCACAAAGTTTACAATCAAAAGCACAACTTATGTGTGTCATGTTATGTGTGTGAGTGGGTCATTATTGTGAATAGAGCCCTGACAGTTTGATGCATTATTACACAGGTTTTTACTAAAGAAATCAAGAATTTGACACAAAATATTGATTTAAAAATGATTTTATTGATTTAAAAATAATTGTATTGCTTTTGATAAAATAAATAATCTGTTAGATTCTACAGTTGAAACTGTGTCCTCAGCAACGTAACCTCTGAACAGATGCATAAAATGGCCGCAGCACCTGATTGAGGTCTCCTGCCCCGTGTTTTTGATAAACTTTAAAACACTGCCACAGCACATACCATGTTCTGTTTAGTGTTTACTTCATGTATGTCCATTTCTCTGTCTTCCAGCTCTGTTTGTCTTTTAACCTTTCTTGCTTCTTCTGCAGTATTTTCTTCTTCTCTTTTTCTTTTCTTTACTACAATTACTATTATAAAAATCTTCCATGGGATTTTCTGATGGAGTAATGGAAAACTAAAGTTGTATTCATTTATTTTTTGCCACAGCTGACGTTAAGTTTACCAGGCTGCAGATTGATGGACATGGTTCTCAGAACTGCGCCCATAGCAACAGTCTTCTATATATATGATCTGCTATACAGAAATAACAGACCATAGAATGTTGTAGGCCTACTGAGCAAAGCATATTAAGATTGTAACTTCCTTACTTACTATCAGTAGACTGAGGTTATTGAGTGAAAACTCTTAGCTAATGGCCTAGTAGTTTTAGAATATGGTCATGCAGGCATTAGTATGTGCTTTATGAGTAATATAGAGCCATTATATTACTAGTATGCATGCTAAAAACCAACTACTTAATTGTGTGTACCTTAATATAAAGTGTTACCCTTTTTTCTATAAACCTGGGTCTTTATATCATTAACCATTTCCTCTTAACCCGGAAGTTTAACCTGATCCTGAGCTCGTCCCATTGTCACTGAGAGTGACTGTTTTGGCATCCATGCTCTTGCTATGACCACTCGTCACTGTATGAAGCATATACATAAACAAGCATTCTGTGAGTCCAGTAAATGTCCAGTTCAGTGGTCTCTATGTTTACAGCAAATGTGTGTACTGTCTTGGGTCAGGGGATTTTATTTGAATGTCCCTTTTACTGTGACAAAAAAAATAAATCAGGACAGCCTGAACAGTTTCTTGTCAGCAACATAACAGTTACTTTTAGTAACCTTGTTTAGATACAGAGCACACACACAGCCACTCCGAGCATATGCTCATTTGCGTCGACTTCCCTCTCACCATCTCCAGACAAATTAATTTCTCGGAGTTGCCTTCAGCTGCAGGTCTGGCCATTGCACAGCTGTTGCAAGCAACTGCAGCACTTTAAAACTCTCTCCACACTATGAATCATTCAGTTTGGCAAAAATATCCAGGACCGATAGATTCACCGCAGATGATGAAGCACTTAATCATCCTTTACCCTCATTAATGAAACACGGAGCAGAATGCAGTATTTTCTAAAGATCTAATTTAAGCAAAACTATACATTTCTGTCACTGCAGGCAAAATCTAAACTAATGATCATATCATTGTTCTTCTCTCCCCTGCCCAACTTCTGGCTTGTCATGCACTGCTAATATGGACATCCACGCAGGCTCAGGTCAGTGCCGTTCATTCTGTACATATACTCTGCTGTAGCTAATGAAGACAAAATGCATGCCAGATCTGTCCAAGTCACATACACTCCTGCGACCCTTTTGGTCCTTTGGTCGAGAGAAAGAACAATAGTTTAATTGGAGAGAGTTATAGATGGATGGAAATCATTTATGTGAAGTGCGTTTGGATGATATTCCATCTGCTTTTTAACTGATGGCACTCAGATTGACATTTTCTAAAGAAGGACTTCATTATATGATATTATATTATATGAATAGTCGATAAAGCTTTTGAGAGTGCGCTCAAAGAAATTGAGCCGGGTAATATCATTCTTGTATTGCTTATCCAAAAAATATATATATATATTTGATTTCAGAAGTGTCTAAAAGAGAACAAAAGAGCAGAAGATGGAGATTGATTGAGATTGCCCATATAACATTTAACCAATGAGAGAATGCGGTCTGCACCAGCTGATTCTACCCGATAGCCTATTCCTCTTTTCAGTATTTTTCTGCTCTGTCTGTCGTATAGTGCACCACCTATAACCTGCCAACAAATGATTAAATATCTATCTGACGCCTTATGTGTCATGGCACTATAACCCATTTGGTAAGTGCTGTGGTCACCTGATATCTCACTGAACAAACGATGTCAGTGCTCAATAAATGGTACATATATATTGCGGAAAGTGACTTGAAAGTCTTTTTTTTTTTTTTTTCTGGTGATGAAAATTAGCTGTTAAGCTGAAATTGTGTTTCTACAGTAGTAGAGTGGAGAAAGTGGCAGCAGAACAGTTGCCAGTTTACCCAGCAGGGGCATCTGCAGGGACAGATGGGAGATGATGAGGGTGTGTAATAGGCATCTGTGTGGCCCGTAGGGGAGGGAATACTCAGCACTCATTCCCTCTCTATAGTCTGCACACACACACACACATACACACACACACACACGCATGCACATGCACGCACCTACACCTACACCCCTACACGCACACACTTACAGACACCCATTACAGCTTGTCATAGCTTTTTCCACAAATTGTCCTCTAGAGTATACATTTTACTGTGGCAGACTGTTACATAGATTGAGAGTAAACATGTGTTTACAGGAGCATTGCGCTGGCTGTTCCCTTGGTTATACCGACGTGCCAGAGTCAGTGGTTGAGCGGTGAGAAGTGAATAGGCTCGACATCCAGCCAATTGCATCCTCAGCTGAAGGGGCTATTGCCATGGTCATTTCGTTTTACACACCGCATGCTGTGCTCTCCACATCGTGCATAGATTTTATTTCATTATGAATAATAACAATAATCTTCTTGTCATTTTCTGCACTGGTAACATGTTTACTGTCCATCAGTTAGTTCAGCGCCCCGCTGTGGTGAAAGGTGCACTTTTATTTCGTTCAAGGGTTGAACATACTTTTAATTTCTGATACTCACAATCTATTCCTAAGATTACACTCTACTGAATGTAGAAAATATAAGAGACATCATCCTGGTATCAATCTCCAACATCTATGGCAACACCTCAATGATTCTTCTCTTAATTAAGAGAAATATAGACTTCAAAATGTCCCAGGGAAGAAATATGCATATCCATAACTGCACAAGTGCTTGAAATTCATGCAAAAAGAAGAGAATACTAGCATATGTCATGTTCTTAAGAATAATTTTTGTCATAAAATGGCATGTTGACATGTATAGCTCCTACCTGTAGATTAAAGCGATAGTTTGTTTTTTCTGAAGAGGGCTTGTATGAAGTACTTATGCATAGTCAGTGTATTGCAGGCAGTAGATGGTGGCCGGCACGTCCCCAGTTTGGAGAAACACACAGGAGTCTAAAATGCATTTAGCTGCTTACCCCATCCACAGCAGTACATTGCTTCTCCAAACTGGGGGCACCGACCGCCATCTAGTGTAGATAATACACTGACTATGGATAAGTACTTCATACAACCCCACTTGTTAGATTTTCCAACATAAAACCCATAACAAATACTCTTTTTAACCTAGACACCTCATTAATGTACTATGAAAAGTGAAAGTGTCCCTAATATCTTCTACATTGTACATTCTACATTGTGTCCCTAATATCTTCTACTACAGTGTGTGCATGTTGTGCGTGCGTGTGTGCGTGCGTGCGAGCTGATTTGTATGCGTGTCCACTTTTTCAGGTTACACACTCTGCTGCTCTATAGAAAGAAATTCTATAATCCCTCATGTGTGTCCCTTTTCTTCTGTCTGTGTGTGTTTGTGTGTATGTGTGTGTGTCTCTTGCTGTGTGTGTGCCTGCACATGAACACGTGCAGGTGTACGAGGCTGCGCCGTGCCACCGTGAATGCAGCCAATATGAGTGGAGGATCGAGCCCTGGTCCATTTGTACCATCAACACTGTGGACGACCTGCCAGCCTGCGGGGAGGGAGTCCAAAGCCGCAAGATCAGGTCAGTGAGTGGGTTGGGCTTGGCAGACTGCTTGCCTGGCACTGCAACAAACACACACACACACACACCCCCACACACACACACACACACACACACACACACACACACACCAGGAGGGGTAAACTGGCAATGTTCCTGTAGCTGGCACAAACACTGGTCCTGACACTTGCAATGCCAGGGGAAAACAAACAGTCCAAACAAACTACTGCTTCCTAATGAGAGTTGTTAGATTTTTTGCAGTCCCTTTTTAGTGGTACTTAAAATAGCCGCAGAGGAAAGCAGTGAAGTGTTGACCTTTTCTGCAGGCAGCATGTACAAGTGTTGGTATTGGATTATGCACCGTCGGAAATGGGAAATGCCAAACTGAGCAACAGTGTTATTGTGTCAAAAGCAACCTAATTGCCCTTGTTTCATATAAGTCTACCTTTAAGTGTGAGTCACAGCCACAGATCTAAATCACTCACATTCTACTGCCCAGCTGCTGGAAAGGAGCAGAAATCTGCCTGTCCACTTTTACAGAGACCCCCTTTTGTAAGAGTTCAAATTTCCCATTATTGTCTCCATTTCAGAAATTTGCATTTTGCATTTAAACTTTGAACAAACTTGCCAGTTTCCAGGTTTGTCACAAGCATTTAAGTGAATGTCTGCTGAGAAAATGTTTCCTAAGAACTCTTTATATTCATGTAATTATATATTACTGATAGTGAGTTGTGATGATTTTACCACTCCTCACGCTCATCTCACTTAAATCTGGGTAATATTGTAGCAGTCACCTTTTACACATTTGTTAGTATATTTCATGAGTTTTCTGACCTTCCATCCCTGTGGTTAAGGTATGCTTAAATAAAACTAAAAGCATTTTGTTAAAGTTTTGGATAATAGCCTTCATATTAGAAGA
This sequence comes from Heterobranchus longifilis, assembly GCA_028570985.1. NCBI lineage: Eukaryota > Metazoa > Chordata > Actinopteri > Siluriformes > Clariidae > Heterobranchus > Heterobranchus longifilis. Next base: position 7,802 of record JAOVVB010061132.1, on the reverse strand, counting down.
GAAAAAGAGTAACTGGGAATCCCCACTGGAAGCGAGACGTGAGCGGTGCGTCAGCTTTCTGTCATCCAATCCACACTGACTCTGTCTTCCGTAAACGTCTGTGCCCGACAGCCGTCTGTCAGCAGCAGCTCCTGGGGAGCTGAGTGACAGTGGCTGGCTTACCTGACTTCACCAGGCTGACTGACAGCAGAAATTTACTGGAACAAAATAGTTTTCATATTGGCTCCATGGTAAGAAATCAACAGTGTTTTGTATCTACTAATTCATTGATTTTATTTCCCCGCCCACTGTAGCGAGTGGGGAAACTGCCTGAAACAGACACACACTCACAGGCAAACTGGGAGCCGTGATCAATCACTGCAGATAATATATGCTTAATAAGTTGAAAACACATATACAGCGAGATATTTGTGGGATTTAGACAGCTTTTCTATGCAGATTACACTTCACAAACATTAAAAAATAGACTTGAAGCGTAAAAAAAAAATCTGCGGGGCCTCTCTGTGAGACGTGCGTCTCACGGAGTCAGAGTGGATTGATACATTTATTAAAATGGAAGTGCATCTGCTTCCGTGAGACGTGTGAGTGACAGATGTCAAAAACGCTTCTAGTGGGGACCGGTCATAAGAGAAGCCATCGTTGACTGTTCCCAAGAAATCACACAAAAACCGTAGGTCTCCAGTGTCAAACTCACGAGCTTGGTAAATCCATCCATTCAGCCTGACCCCTTTTTGTTGCAGGATAATAATGTCATGCCGCTTCCACCTTTGCCATTGAATGGAAACATAGACAGTCATTCACATAACCGCAAGAGGTTGCTCTCCAGAAAAACACGGGTCATTTGAACAAACAAACAATGCTGTCATCTATGTATGAATGAATGTATGTGTTTCAGCTGCATACAGATAAATGCTTAGAGAACCCAGACACCCGGGACACATTGTAGAGACCCTGTAGAAATAAATAAGTTGCAAAATCTCAACTGAGCGAAAAAAAAGAATGAAATCTATTTTAAGTGAGAAACTTAGAAATGGGTTTGGAAACTCTAAAAGGGACCCAGTTAGGAGTGCCCCAGAGACTAGTTATGTAGCTGAATCTGCTGCTCTGCTAGGTGTGTGAAGCAAGGAACAACGAGCAGGGAGAACAGCACTGTGGAGGACAGTCTGTGTGATCAGGAGGAAATGCCACTCAGAGCCCAGGTCTGCTTTCTGGCCTGCCCCAACGACTGCGTCATGGCACCCTGGGGACCTTGGAGCAACTGCCCTCCGGTAAGATGCAATAATCTACTGACTCTTTTTTTGGTTGGTGGACAGGTTGTGTGCCATATGGGATCATTTATTGTTATCACTGAAAACATGTCCATAATCATCAGCATATAAGCAAACATTTGGGTAAAATGGCCGATAAACCATTAGCAATGAGAGATATTGACGAGAGGCTTTCAGTTGTTTTTTCGTTTGTTTGTTTTTTCCGGACGCCCGAAAATGGTCGTGGATTCAAACATGTTTTAATGCCGTTATATCGAGATCACATTATTCCGTATTATTACGTAGCTTCTGTATTTTTTTTAATAACACATTTGATTAAAATATTGTGACATTTGTGTGTATTTGGAATACTGATAAGACTACATACTATTATAGTACACATATAATTCACATATTCACAATCACTCTTCTGTCCAATATTTTAGTAGAATCTTTTACATTTTGTCATGTAGTGACATTGATTAATGTATTATTATATTTTGTTAATTTACAAAAAAGTAATGAATTGTTATTATGGTTTTAGTGAGAAATGTGCTCAAATATGCTTTATTTCCTCCTCTTTCCTCCCATTTCCTCTCAAATCATGTTTGTTATAAAAATTAATGTCTTTATTGGCTGCTGTTCAAAAGTTAGCAAATTCCAATTGTCAGTTTGGACCTTACTTCCTGGACTCCATTATTAAGAAATTTGATAGATTTATCAGTTAAAATTATCAACAGCTGCAGTACTATTACTCACCAATATCTCCCCATAATAGAGAGATTTTCTTACATTGAGACAAAGTGTTTTGCTTGAAAAAAGCAAAACGTTTCATTAGACTTCCTGTAAATACTAAGATTAAAAACATCACATTCTAATTACACATCAGGGAAGTGTTCGTAATAATTAGTGATGAAAGTTCACTTTCTAAAGAGCTCTTGTGTGCATCCATCCACTCAGCTGCTCTGTAACCTTGTGTGGTTTGAAATCTCATTTTGCACTACAATGTCTGGTACTGTCTAATAATGTAGCCTCCGTTTTCTAATGTCCTCAGTGTAAAACTATATAGCATACCGTGTGTTCCCCTGTGTATCTAGCCCCAGGCTACTGGTCACCCGGTCATGTAGCCGTGTTATATGTTCCCTGTCAAACATAACAGTTCAGCGGGCTGGAACATTGGAGTCAGAGAACGGACATGGTGGGGAAAAAAAAAAAGAGATAGAGAGATTACTTACTTAGTCTTGAGTTTTCTCCACAACTTTGTCATATTCAATCTTTCAATCTGTGAGCTTTGGCAACACTCTTAACATCAGTGAAAAACAGCCTAGTCTAATGTATTTGGTGATAAAATAGTACTCAAATTGTTAACTTGAAAGCCAGTTAAACTGTAACAGCCATATAAACTGTAATGGGTGATTTGTTTCAACAGTTAAATCAACAGTGAAACAGTGAACACATGTAGCACAATGGAGTGTGTGGAGATGGTGGTATCTGCTTTTTCATCCAAATGACTGACTTCTGAAGTAGGCAGGGCTCATAAACAACAACTGAGTGTCGTTTGGACTGAAATGGTATAGCTGCAACAATTGATTTTTGGACACGAGGAAGCAGAGAAACTCCTGCCATAGATAGTTGTAAAAGATAAACTTGAGATGTGAGATTTTACACCTTCCCGTCAATGATAATGAAACAATAAAAATGACAAAATGGAAAAGAAACTACATGTTATGTTACCATAAACAAAGCCTATTATGTACCCAATAGAGCTATAAACAATTGTAAATGTCCACCTGAAATTATTCTAGGCACTATGGCCTGCACGAGTACAGTGAACTGCTGATTGCAAGCATTTCCATAATGAACGAACGCTCTGTACATCTATACATCAACGTTTTAGCCGTGCGTTTAAGCTGATTTGCAGACACTGCTCAAAGCAAATGTCAACTAAATACGACTAGCCCAAGGTTTTCAACAGTTCTCGCACTATTCAGCTATTTTTTTACGTTTGCAAAACTCCACAGCTAAATCTCTTCATAAAGTAGAGTTTGAACCCACCCTGTTTTCATGCAGAAAGCCCAGTCTCTGAATCATTCTTGATATTCCTTTATCTCCATTCTCCTCCTGGACAATCATGTCTTACCCTCGCCTGTCTTGACGTCTGACTGACACTGATTGGAGATGGAGATCTTGAATAGACACATCTTAATTCCTGAAGTCCTGGAAGGAAAATCTTTCTTTGCAAATGGATCGTGTTAGTGAAAACAGGGATGCTCAGTGTGTATGCTAGTCCACTGTAATTGGAGATAGTTGTATCGCCCCGGGTCATCCTTGTACTCCGCTGGAATGAGGATGTTGTGTAGCGTGTGTGCGGGATGAGATCAGCGGGGTTGTGACACAGTGATGAAGGAAAGCATCCTGGTTAATAACACTGATGGTTCCCTACATCGTCCACATACATTCACAATGGCATGATGGCCAATGATATCCATTCCCCATAGCCTTTTTTTTAAAGCTTAAAGCCAACTGTGTCAATAAAAATGCAATTATGGGGGATTGTGTTTAGCCCCAAGACCCTCTGAAACATAAACAAATCACATATCAAGAATAAACCCAGAGCAGTCTTTATGGTGAAGCACAAACACACATTGAATTTTGTGTTCACATCATGCTCACAGGATACACTCTAGCTGCTTTTGTACTGCATGGTACGACTCGACTGTACTCACTTTTCCAAAATAGTACTTGGTACTTTTTGGTACCACCTGGGCTGAAATTCCAAGCGAGCTGAGCGGATGCTAAAAGTTGGAGTTAAAACACTGCAGACCACTGATTGGTCAGAAGGAACCGTCACTAGCGCGACACTGGACAGCCTGCACAAATCCACCATTTTTTTAAATAGCCAAGCTACCTTCAATAGCAATCACAATTTTTTAAAATTGTATTTTGTATTTTTTTTATACCCGACCGAGATTTTTAAAAATGGCAGCCCACAAAATGATGTCGTATGTACTCTACTCCATACAATTGACAAAGTGCAGACATTCCTCTATTTGGTTGCAGATGAAAGGATTCAGAGAGTGTCGCATTTGATTCATGCAGCGACGCTACGGCGATCAGCCGAGAGTCGCACCTACACTGAGGGGGTATCCCTCCGACGTGGAAAACGAAAAGAGAAAAGTACTGGTACCAAAAAAGTGAGTCGAGCAGAGCCGCACCATACAAGTTCAACTTTAAGACCTTTATTTGTCCCAGAGGGGCAATTGGTTTTGCTGCAGTAGCAATAAAAACAACAAACAACACAGGATCTAAAAAAGCCATACCTACATAACCACACATGATAAAAAAACACATATACCTACAAGAGTAAAAGGACACATTAAATTCAAAAGTTACATTATTAGTGGGAGAGAAAGAAAGACAACCGCCTACCTGACGAGGGTTTCAGAAATTATCACCATCACTATGTGTTTTGGAAAATATTAGGCAATATAATAACTAGTGCTTAAATGATAGGGCTACATAATGCTAGTGTACCTGGGTTTTATCCTCATAGCCATCCGAATTAAAAGAATACTGGACAAATTCTGAAAGAAGAAACACTTAACACATTTGTGCTTTGTCGCACATTATATTCACATTACAGAACACATCTATTCATAAACTGTTTCCTCAAACTCAGTTTAGAGCAGATTTTAGGATGGGACACAGGACAAACAAGCAGACCGGTCATCCACTGAGCTACACGATTTTTATGGCTCAGATTCTTTTGGGTTTAGTATTGCCAATTTCCCATGTTATTCACTTTACTCACAGTTTTGTTTTTTGTAGTCAATACACACAAACATATTCTAACTCAGGTCAGGATTGCAGGGTTGGCTCCAGTTAAATATAATGAACACACTGAATGCAACACTGGCAAAAAATACCCAGACTGTATGGGTGTGTGATAGAGTGAGAATGTGATGGAGAATGGACCCCAGGAAGAGTATAGCTGATGTTCTGCATCAGCTAATGGGGATCCTAATAAAATCCTAAACATCCTAATAGATGTGCATACTATTACCATACTGTCATTAATAACCTGTGGTCACTCAGCTTGCAAATTACAAATGAGCAGATTTAATGTATTGATTTTGTGAACTTAGTAGGTTTTATTGACCGAAAATTGTTCTGAACCCGGTCCTAATCCTTCAACAACCAAAGGTGCAATTGAGCGTGCAGATTGCAGGATCTTATGTATGTAGCATACAAATCCATGTGCATATATGTGTGAAAACATTAGGGGCACAATGGCTGCAGCTGATTCATGAGCCTCTGCACACAGCGGCCCCTCATTTGTGATGTGACAGTGATTGAGGTGCATGGTGTGATGCATCAGCAGCAGAGGGACAAATGCAGCTCAACGCAAAGACCTTTATCAGTCGAATCTTTCTTCTTCCCTCAGAGCTGACAGTTTCTCCACATAACCACATCTCCGCACATCCGTTGCTTGTGTGTTCACAGATTTTCATTTCCATGTAGTGTGACTTGATTTGCATGCTACCACGGTCCCTCTTGGTAAATGTGGCACTCTTACAGTTCTCATAATTGATCTCTCAATTATCGTCACACTCGTCTTCATCTGCATTTAACTGCTCCGGGTAAAAGTCGATGCTGCAGTAAATCCAAGTTTCTGCCAGTTTACCTACTTTTGCAGGATTATTCAGACATTCAGCCTGAAAATACTGCATTTATAGCACACTGAAGGCAGCGGTTACTGTATGTGTCAAATAATGTTGAGTTACATTCAAACAAGTGTCCTAGTTCTTTCCACGGCCTCAGGTAGGGGATATAAGAAGATGTTTATACAGATTTGTGTCAGTGAATTTGCATTACCTTTCCTGTAAACGCTCGCTCACACCAAAGTATTAACCGTCTTATTTGAGATAGAGAGAAAGAGAGAGAGAGAGAGAGAGAGAGAGAGAGACAATCACACAGAAACCATCATATTTTGCAAAAAAAAATGTTAACTGGAGCTTCAGTATATAATTCTAAGATGCTAGCTCATAATTCTAAGATATTTCATCATAGTTAAATAAATAATGTGTCATATTAAGAGAAACATACTTGGGGTTTATTTGTGTCTTCAAGAGCAGAGATAAGTTGGTGCCCAGATAATGAAAAGATAAAATCTTATGTGAAATAAGTTTGACTAAAATGACAACATTTTTGGTTTTCGCTAGACTATATATATATATATATATATATATATATATATATATAATTTGATGACTAAAAAAGACTAAAATGTTCATTGGTTTTGGTTTTCTGTCACTGAGATAAGACTAAAATGCCCAGACTTTGAGTCGACTACAACAGGATGAGGTTGGCTAAATATGATACAAACTAAAAAGGACATTTGACACACGACTAAAGCCGCCTACACATGACAGGCTGTAAAAACGCACTGTGCTGGCTCTGCCGTTGTTTTCCTATGGGGAACTGCCGCTGTGCGCTGTGCTCAAAGTTCAAATTATTTCAACTTTGACCTGGCTGCGCTGACCTTTCAAAGTGCATCGAATGAGAAAACAGCTGACAGCAGCCAGAAGCAAAGATAACGTATACCTGCACTGTGCATTGCCTCTGTGCCCTACATCACGGTTTTGCTCTGACCATGTGAAGGCAGTTTAAGAGTAAGACTAAATTTAAAAAAAAAATAGCTGACAAAATTAACACTTGGTGGGAAACTAAAGTAAAACTAATTCTGGAGAGCTAGATTACTTAGTTCATCATTCTCAGCCCACCATGATACATTAAAGCTGGAGTGAAAATAACACTTCTGATTGAATTAAATTGAATTCAAACAACTTTATTAATCCTGCTAGGGGCAATTAGGTATGAGCACCATATATAAAAACACAGTAACATACAACAACATACAAACAGACCAATACACCAAGGAGCTAAAAAAAAAAAGGAATAAAAATCAATGAATAAATAAATAACTAAATAAATAAATAATGTGTATGTTTATGTGTTTAAAAGTCGTATTGCAGAGGGGATAAATGATATTGAATGTCAGTCTTACAGGCAGGTAAAGAATAACAACATCTTGATGGCAACAGAGAAAATTCACAAGCAAGAACATGATCAGAAGAAGCCAACATTTCTGAGGATTTGTTGATTGCAAAAGGAAACTAGAGACTTAATGTAAAACAGTATTACGATGTTTATTATATTATGGTTGGGATGATGGGGTTTGGTTGGCAAAAGAGGCTTTGTGAGGACTTCTTCACTTTAGTATTCAAACTGGATTTAGTATAACATCTTGCTATACAGATTTTGGGTGGCATGTAATTGCCTTTTGTTCTTTCCTGATGCAAAAGGCTCAAAGTGTGGGTGACAGGGTGGAAAGGAAAGCCTTAATTCAGAAATTGCAACGGTTTTCCGTTATTTCTAACAGTCATGTTTTGATATCGCTTGATCGCATTAAAAGATAAAATGGTTCTTCGACACAATTTAGAAAGTATCCTTCCAATAAGATATAATCTCTCCATGGCTTTAAAAGTATAATAA
>JAOVVB010061121.1:0-14336 GCA_028570985.1 Heterobranchus longifilis | reverse complement strand
AAGCTAATGTTAGCAACATGTACTGAGGTTAGCACAACAGGCTAATGTTAGCAACATGTACTGAGGTTAGCACAACAAGCTAATGTTAGCAACATGTACTGAGGTTAGCACAACAAGCTAATGTTAGCAACATGTACTGAGGTTAGCACAAGCTAATGTTAGCAACATGTACTGAACTTAGCACAACAAGCTAATGTTAGCAACATGTACTGAGGTTAGCGCAACAAGCTAATGTTAGCAACATGTACTGAGGTTAGCACAACAGGCTAATGTTAGCAACATGTACTGAGGTTAGCACAACAGGCTAACGAGCTAGCGTGCGATCAGTCACACTGGACAGCGAATGAAATGTCGGAGTTGAAAGATCCACTTGCGTGTTCTCGTTCAGCTACAACAGTACCAGAGAGAGTTGTGCATAAGACGAGGACGGCCTAATACCGTGATAAATATCGTATCAAGGACTTCTTATCGTGAGATTATCGTACCATGAGTTTAGGGGCGTTTAGGTTTACGTTATGTGGTCGCATAATCGAGCAGGGGCGTACATCTCTGCCAATAACTACTGATGCACCGTGTTTTTGGATGTCTACCTGTAGGTTTAGTGTCATTTGGGCATGGAGTTGTACTGTGCAGCAGCAGAAAGAACAAAGCTTGAAAGCAGAAAGAAAAAGTACAGTGAAGAATATTGTAGCTTCAAAAAACTTCTGGTTAATGGCACCATGCTTCAAACAATCAGACTGAAACAGCAGTAGCCATGAATAGTGTATTTTTTTTAACGTTCGGCAAAGCAGGCGACATAAAGAGTAGTTTGGTCCTGATTACTTCAAAGTGGACAACAGACAATTGATACAAACTGGACTGGATAAACTGGGTTACCGTTTGTGTTAATTTACTCATGACTGATCTATTTAATAAAATCCATCCTCAAATGTTGCACTCAAAACAGTATTTTTTTTAAAAACCACTCCAACAGCAGAGTCCATCACGTTTCATCTGTGTGTAGTTGAACTCAGTGGGACGAAATGGAGTCAGAAGCGCAGCAGCATAAAGGCACTGTGTTATTTCTACAAGCCAATAGAAGTAAATCCAAGAGAAGTCATGAGCGTATCGCTGACCACTTGTTTTTCAGTCAAGTGTCCAAAAGGTCCAGACAAAAAAAATATCCAGGCAGGAAATGGAGGGCTGGTTGACCTCCAAACACCAAACAAACAGTTTGACTGAAATCTGTCACACAGAATCCAGCGAACATCCAGAGGAGTCTGAAGTGAGGGGGCAGAACCAAGTGCAAAGGTCACACAGTAATGAGGACACCGAGGGCAATCTTGTTAGTTTGTTCAACGCCCACGGGGTCAAAACACTCACGCATACACACTCACACACTCACACCTCACTCAGATTTATGAGAGAAAATAACTAAAAATATCGAATGACCAGAGTAGGTAGAAAATAAATACCAAAGGACACAAACTGCATTTAAAGGAATAGTTCAACATTTTGGGAAATATGATTATTTGCCGAGTTAGATGAGAAGATCGATAAACTCTCAGGTGTGAACGGTAAACATGAAGCTACAGCCAGCAGCCGGTTAGCTTAGCTTAGCATAAAGACTGGAACAAGGGGAAATGGCAATCTGCTTACCAGCACCTCTACAGCTCACTAATTAACATGTCGTATCTCCTTTGTTTAATCACTATGTTCAGCATGCATTTGTTATGAAATTATGAAAACTGATATTTTTCACATGTGGAATCCTGATTTTACAGATTTAGGGCCATATAGCGTTTTTTTTTCTGAGCACCAGCATACGAGAGCGTACGATTCAAGTTGAAAATCTTTTCAGAAAGGTGCTGTGTCGTCACCAGCACTCCTTTTCAGGAAACTATCACACTATCTTGTGCTTTTATCACCGTGCACGCTATAAGCTCATTTTTAGCTGCGCAATCAACCCTCTGTTTACGTAGCATTAAGCTAGCCACCTAGCTAACGTTCATGTCGTTGTCATAGAAACAAAACCTACACGCAGCCAGCGTGTTTTTGTGATGAGATGTTGGGATGAAGCGCTCCGCAGCACCCTGCCAGAGCTTTTCTGCCAGAAAAAAAAAGCTAAATGGACACAGGCCCTTAGACAAACATAAACAAAAAGTGTCCTAAGATTAAAAAAAGAAAAAAAAAAAGAAACAAAAGGCAAATTTGGTATGAGGTATAAAGTGCCTGAAGGCAAGAATGAGACAGAACAAAAAAATATATTTAAAAAAAAAAATTAGATCTCATAAATAAAAGCTGTGCAGCTCAATCAAAACACAAAACAATGTAATGCAAATATCCACAGGAAGTTGTTACTGGATAAAGGATGTGGATATACTTGTTGAGTGTTTGTTGTCCGTGTCTACAGAAATAAATGCTACACGCCTGAAAGAAGCAATTAAGCAGATAAACGGCGGGGGCAGTGTATAAGGTTGGCAGCAGACTCTGAACAGATGACAACAACAAAGGCATTAAGTTTTGAAGAGAAACTTCTTTTGTGATATTTACATTAACCCAAAAGTAACCCTCTCAAGTGTTGCCATTTTTAGTGAAGGGTGTTTATGTTGTGCCAAATCGTCAGCCGGCCCAGATTATTTTTTTAAGCCTTCAGGTATACACAAAGTACGAAGGCAAGTATGTAAACAACGGTGCTCGTGTTGTAGCTGCTCGTCCGTGCAAATGTGAAAAAAAAGAGGGAAGGAATGTTATCTGGCCAACAGCGTCCTCTCCAGATTCAGTAAGGGATGCACCGATCCGACTTTTTCAGTCCAGATACCGATAAGATACCTGGGCTGATCCAGAGTACCGATCTTTAATTATTAAACTGCATGCGTCGCTGTGTGGAAGTGACTGGAATCGTTCTTTTATGTGTAAGTCAACATCAGGCTTGAATTTAAACAATTTAAACATTGCTTTTCTAACTTTGTAAAACAAAATGTAACAAATAAATAAAGAGGTATAAATCTACAGAATTGTTATTTATCATTGAAATAGTAAATTGTGCACCAGCAACTCAAGTGTAAACCTTTTAAATGCAGCAACAAATTGGTCAAAACTTAAAACAGGAATACAAATTCCAGTATTGCATTCACTTGAGAAAAAAAAGTGCCTTGTTTTTCTGAATTAATTATCTCATTAATTCAAAAACAGGGCAGAATTAATTTTTTTCATGAAAACGTATCTCATTAATTCAGAAAAACAGGGCAGAATTTATTTTCTCCAGTGAACGCAATACACCTCTGTAGTATATAGACATAGAAGTGAGTTGAATAGATCTGCCCCGTTGTCACGGTACCTGGTCCTGCTATTTGAGTCAGTATTGGCCCAGAATCCGATATCGGATCGGTGCATCCCCAGATTCAGTGCACATGGACATTCATTCATCCTCACAACAACAGAAAGCCACTCAGTAAGAAAAAATAAAAGAGAAATCTCTGTGCTTGGTTCTGCTTGTTCGTTTTGATCCATGACCAGCTCAAAGGTCAAAAAGGTCACTGTCCAAGAAAGAGTCAGTTTGGTTAGCTCCATTCAAATCCCTTTTATACACATTAAAAAATGTACATTAGGTGGACGAGGCGCCGCAGAGCGCGTGGCTGGAAGGATGGCCCCGGCCTCCTAGTAGTTGACCTCGTAGACGGTGGCTTTCTTATCTCCGGAGCCCGTCACAATGTACTTATCATCTATGGAGATGTCGCAGCTCAGCACTGAGGACGACTCCTTTGACTGGAAGGGGAATAAAAGATGTGTGAAAATGTGAGAAGCGCACTTGAGAGGAAAAAGACAAATGGGGATGAAGGCCATGTGTGTGACAGGCAGGTGTTGAACAGAAGATGTGATTTATTTCTCCGTCCAGTCCAAAAGAGTACATTGCAGTGACACACTTGGCTCCCACTGCTACTTTATCTTTTCTGTTCGACACCCCGATGAAGGCCACTTGTGCGTTTAACTTTTTTCATTGACCGTCTTCCACACAAAAGCTGAAAGGTGTTTGATGTCTTCTTCCGCAAAGATATTTCTACAAAACCTGTAACCTCCTGCCCACATGTTCATGTTCTTCCACACTTACCTGGAATATGCTGGCTCCATACGGGGTTCTCCACGCGTTGAGCAGATTGTCTTTTCCTGTGCTCACAAACCACTTCCCTGCAGAGGATGACAATCGACATTCAGCCACATCAAGGAACAATATTTGCCCCAAATTTTAAACACGTCTCAATTACCCGAGTGACTCAGATTAGTGGTGGTTAAGGGAGCTAACACTTACTGTAAATGGCACTTTAAAGGGACATATTATGCTCATTTTCAGTCAGGTTCTTACTTGTATTTAGAGTTTCTACTAGAACATGTTGACATGCTTTAATGTAAAAAACAACAACATTATTTTTCTCATACTGTCTGTCTGAATATACCTGTATTCACCCTCTTTCTAGTCTCATGTAGTCAGATTTATCTCCACAGCGCTGCTGGGGGAAAGTCTGCATTCAAAGTGCTTCCACCCCTGGATCGTGAAAAAACTCCCTCGCCTGTTTGAATTTCCTTAAACCAATCACAATCGTCCTGGGAGCGCCACACCCCGCATACAGCGACGGTGCATCTGTAAAATAGTGCCGGGAGGAAACCCGTTTCGGTGGAACACCTCCTTGAAAATGTTGTAAACATATTTGTAGATTTTTACGATCATTCATTGAAAGAACAGAGCAGGCCTGCCTTACTACATGATCCAAATCTTCAAAACGTGTCATTTCAGCGTGTAGCTCCGAGGCTGTTTTGTTTTTTTCTGAAGCGAAGGGATTTTGAGAATGGGGAACACAGACTTCCTGTTTCCAGGCGCCGGGCAGATCTCCCAGAGGCTTTATCCCTGCAGTGTTTGCATAGTAAGCCAGACTACCCTCTTTCTGAAATGCTGCGTTTTAACGCATGTCTCTTTAAGCCCCCCTCCCAAACACGCCCAGTCTGCTCTGATTGGTCAGTGTTTCTGAGTCTTCCGTATCTGCGCTCTCTGCACTGTCATTGCAACCGGGGGAATGACTGTAACAGCACTTTCTACCTATACATAGTATAGTTGTGACATCACAACCTTACAGAAGTCCAAACGGCTCATTTAAAAGGACCGTTTCTGTGTGTAGTTGTCCGTGGATTGGGCGGTTTGATACTTTCACAGTATTTATATACAACATAGACCTGCTTTATAATACAAAAGACAGAAATCTCACTTTTACTATATGCGACCTTTAAGTTAACTGAGCCATACATCAAACTGATTTTTTCAGATTTTTAAAAAAATACCTGAAAATGTATTTTTCTCTCATGAAAGCTTTTACCGAAACATAAGTGATGCTAATGGACACTGACATATTAAATTAGAATTATCATGATGTGATCTGAGGCTTCAGCTGCTAATTCAAAATGACAGTTAATCAATTGGCACATCAAGTGGCTCAATCCAAGCTTGTCTTAATTTATCTCTCGACTCTGTAGTTTCCTCTTAACAAATATGGACATTAAATAGTACCTTAATGTATATCTAGTGCAGTAGTAAGGCTATTTATTTGATAAGACAAATCATAATGAGAAATAATGAGTCATTGTTTAAAGAGCCCCTCTGGTGAAAATCAAGTTTTTAACCATGTTAGCATCTATATGGTGTTTTTTAGTTGCTACAAGACATAACATGAGTGAAATGAGCATCAACACCACGGCTGAGAATGGCCTTGAAACTGCAGTGTGCCAACAACAGTCTCTAAAGAACTGTGACTGCCCCAGACACAAGTGACTGGCGTAATTACAGCAGCGGTGGTGGGCGGGGCTTGAGGCCAGATCCAGAGTTTCTGAATGAGGGAGAAGAGTAGATGTGCTTCCAGCCCCTTTTAGTTTTCTTTTTGTTTTAACATTTCAGTGGGAAAACCATGTCAAACTAAATATGAATCATAGCAGAGTATTTTTACATACTGAAATTACATATGACATTTAAGAAACTCATTGAGATATGCAGTGCAGAGTCAAAGTTGTGACTGAGGAGAAATGTTTTGTCTTGAAAAATACAAAACGGTGTTAAAATGAGAGAAAAGAGGCCTCTGGGGTGAACCAGGAGGAACAGAGTCTTAAATATATCTTTACACTGAGGGAGCAAAAAACTGTTACCAAACAATGTGGTAAAGTCCTTGAACAGTGCTGCACGTCCAACACAACACCAGCTTCTTATTTTAACCAGCAGAGGGCGAATTGATCCAGACTGAGTGGGAGAAATACGAAACCAGCCTATACAGTAATGCTCAAATCCTGACTGTATGGGCAGCATTGTTGTGTGTTAGGTCTGTGTACCGAAATGTTGTTATTAAATATTAAATATATCTGACTGTGCAGGAGTCTTTTGCTCGGTATCGTCGACCCGTGGTCTTCTCCTACGCACCTGACCATCTACAGGTGTGCACAAATTTTGCTCTTTGTGTTTTATAACAAAAAATATTTTATAACTAAAGAACTCCAAAATCATTCTAATGCACAGATTATTACACTACATTAGTTATGTACAATACAGTACTAGCAGACAAACTTTAAAATAAAAAAATAGTTATAATCAACATTTTGGGAGATTGGCCAGTCGGTCAGTTTAACCATTATGTGATGACAAAGTCAACATGAAAATGATCTATATCTGTTCCTGCAGATAATTCATACTGGTGCAATCACGGTAATATTAGCTAACAATTGTTGGCTGATTCCAGCTCATCCAGAAGTCATAATCTACTAAAAAGTCATTATTGTTTTGGATTTTAATGTATACTTCCTCTGAAAATCACCTTCATTTAAATTGTACATTTTGTAATCATGTCTCCTACACAAAACTGACACAGTTAGTCACATTCCCATATCCTTTACTCGCAATGCAGCACAATAAACCTGCTACAAATTTCCTCTACTGCATAATATATAAATATATATATATACTTTATTAAATCAGGAAGTCACACTGAGATCAAGATCTCATTTGCAAGTGAGACCTGAGTACAGACCAATAAAATCAGGATAAAAGAAAAAAATAAGTATAAAAATAGCATACATATACAGTAACATAATAAGTGCATAATATCACTCAATATAGTAAAGCGACAGTTTCATCAACAAGCCAGTTTCCCTGATACTTGATACATACAATCATTTCCTTCCTTTAAGAAAAACCCTGATAGGAACGGATGTTTGAAGACAGAAGTGTCGATCCTTACCACAGTGAGCGAATCTGAGTGAGAGCACGCAGCTTTCATGCAGGTGGAGCTGGTACTTGTCAGGTTTGGTGACATGTAGGACCTCCACATTATTATTCTCCATCCCGACTGCCAGCCACTCTCCCGTTGGACAGTATCCCAGCGAGAAGATCTGCAACGAAACCCAACTGTTATGGTAGTTATATCGCTTATAGTTTATAAAAAAATATAATACATAATCATCTCTTATCTCAGTCTGCTCTTGAATTTTTTTCAGTGCATAAAGATTGTGTTTGTCTGCGGGGGTGGCCACTGATATTAACATATCTAAGGATGCTGGCAAAGGTCCACTGGATGCTTTTCTACACCATCATAAGCATTTCATACTAATCTGTCAAAACAGATGGCTGTTTCAGTTTCTAAAATCGTATTAAGTATGTAACATACCCTGCCAGCAGCAATTATACATCATGAAATGAGGTGGGTGAATGACTTAGTCAATTTTAATTTTTGCTACAAATCACAACAATATTTTTCCAGATGATGAAGACACCTGATGGCTTGACAAACCTGCAAAGCATTCTCACTCCGAGCTCCTCAAATACCGACGCTTGGTCAGTGGACCTACGCTTCAGACTCTGACACACATGTAACCCTCAGCGTCAGCGTCAGGGACGGCGTGTCAGTTTTCGCTCGTTACATGCATAGTGTCTTTTCAAAATGAGTGGTGTCAGCGCTGGAGGAAGGTCTGGCTCCAGTGCATTTTCACTCTTGGATAGGGAAAAAAAAACTCCCTGGCTTGTTTGCATTTCTTTTAACATTTCAGTTTTTCTTTTGCCTATTGGATGTACTCGCATGACAATTTTGGGGTAGTGACTTCATGGTTGAATTAGGATATGTTGTCATGTTTTGGCTGCTTGTGCTGATTGTCTGTTTAACATTGTTTTGTGCTAACTGCCTTTTACACAACTCACCCTGCACGATGCTGCCTTACTCCTCGAAGCTTTTTATTCTGTTCAGCTATTCATGATTTGTTTTCTCCGATTCTAACTTTATATGTTGTGTGTATTATTTGTTATTTTAATGGTCAATTTAACACCAGGCCGAGTTAAATTAAGCCTAGTCTTAATTAGGCTAACACTGGCACATTTACAGTTATGTTAATCAATGTGCATTGTCCCTAACAATAAATGAGTACATTAATAAATACATGCATTAATTAATGTGATGTAATACAATGCATTTTCAAAATAAACTTCCAACGTAGCTTTACTTTTATGGTTTACTTTAGGCAACAAAACTACTTAGTTAGTTTTGGGTTAAAATAAGGCCACATGTTTGTTACATAACTTGTTTGTTATGTTTGTGTTATTTAAGAACGTTATGTAAGAAAATGTGATTTACGTAGACTACGTAAGTTTAAAAAAGTCAACATTGTCTTTTGGTTTTACATCGGATATGAACAGCGGTCTCCTGGGTGAAAGTCTTTGTTTGACCCATTAGTCCATCCTGCTGGATCGATTTGAAGGCCCGGTGCATTTCACTCAGACGGCTCGGTGCGTCTGTATCGGACACAGAGGACCACTAAACAAGCGTCAGTATTTGACGAGTTGGGAGTGAGACCGGGTTGCAACCTGGTAAAAACAATTGTATTTCTTTTTCTTTGCTAAATGGCTGGTGTTAAACTTGCTGCAGCTGTGGGGTTAGAACAGATATCATTGAAAAGCATTAGCACTCTATTGGCCATGTCTCTGCCTGCCCTCGCTGAGCTCTTTAATGTGCACTCACCTCCTCCTGTGCACACTGAGATTGTGAAATGGGTCTTTTCAGGAAAATTGCAGTAATGGTCTATTATTGCTGCTCTTCTCCTCACCTGAAAAAAAAGCTAAAACACTAAATTCTAACTGCCAGTGTTATTAGTGTTGCAGGTATTTGAGCACAGGGCAGAAAACCAGAGCTCAGTCTGGCCTTTATGGTGGGTTAAATGTTCTGAACTGAGTGTGTAAATTACTGCAATAAAGCAAAGCCAGAGAGCGTAATCACACAAACTGCAAATGGCTGTGACATGTCCTCCTGAGATGCACAATTTTCAACAATCTGTGCATTTAACTTTAGCCACCAAATAATAATGAAAAGCAGTGCAAAAGCAAACCTGTTTGAAGCGTACACCTGCAAACTAATTCCACTATACTGCTACACAAACTATAATCTTTTATTTTTATTTTTATTGACAAAAGGATAATATACAAATATTCAGGTAAGCAAAAGTAGCACATACAGATCCAATAAAAGTAATATAAAAACATATGACGAACAAAACGTGAGAATATTAAATGACAATTATATATATATAAAAAATTTAAAAAAAAGACATGATTAAAAAACAGAAGATGAATAACAAAAACATGAGATAAATAAAAGAAAACAGGAGTACAAATATATTTAGTTAGAGGAATTGGGGGGAAAAGTTCAATAATTTTCCAAAAGCGTATTACTTTTTTGTTGTTTAATTATAGTGTTAATAGTTGAGTGATTTGGGAATTCAGAGTAGGAAAGTAAAAACTTTCTAGAAAATTTCTGTTTGTGAAAAAAAAAGAAAGAATTCAGGAGCAGCATCATCTGGATCATTGCAACAGATAATACATATCTCTAAGGTTAAAAGAGTAGACAGGGTTAGAAGTTTAAAAAAAGTGAATTTCATAAAAGTATTTCACAATTGAAAAATAGGTGAGAAATTGCTTCTATATTCCGTTTACAAAAGGTACAGGAGCTATCAACACAAACTGTGATCCATACAGTCATTTAGCATGACATCAGCAGTTGATCAGCTGGTTTAAATGTTGGAGGTGTGGTAGGTGGAGTTGCAGCGCAGACAGAAAGAGGGTGTTTGTGTGTAAAAAGTGTCTTGTGTACCTGGGAGGTGAAGTCGTGCTGCTGCAGCTGCCGTCCCTCTCTCAGGTCCCAGGACCGCACGGTGTTATCCAGGCCTCCGGTCCACAGCTTGGTCCCATCGTTAGAGATGTCTATACAGCTGGCTCCGTCGGTGTGGCCCTGGAACTGCCTGCAGAAAAACACAGTCAGACAAACCTGCACCCAACAGTAGAGCGTTCATCAAATCAAAGAATACACAAATACTTGTATCTTGTCTTGGACAGAAGCTCTTACGATAGCAAAAGGAAAGAAAGCGTCTTTACAGTTTCAGTATGCAGGCATCAGGTTGCAAGATGTGTTGCTGAAGTTTGGTTGAATTTAGCCAAGTCAGCAGCCAATGGAGCGACAGAAATTCTTTGATAATGACCCTTTCTGAAGTTCGATTACATTGCCACTCCATATAACCGAACTTCTAATATCACTGTAAAAGGAAGGTGGGCATTTTGGTGGAGATGTTTAGGTACATTTATCTCAAAATCTGTGAGAATGTGTCGGATAAAGTCAAGATTTGGGGTTACACAGTGAGAGCTATTACTTGTCTTCACCACACACACACACGCCAGTAAGGATATAATAACAAGGCAATATAATTACACTATAGCAATATATTATTAATTTCTGGCAGTTCAGCCTCAGGCCAATTTACACAAAAGATGTAGGCACTCGGGTTGGGCGATATGTTAAAATTTTCCAACCCGCCACCGTCTGCCCAGTAACCGGCGGTTACCAGTATATTCACCATCTGTGTGATGCGGAGAATCAACCCCCCGCCTGCCGCAGCCACAAGTCTATGTTTTGTATGTTTTTGAAGCGTTTCTGCAGAGACAGCTGTTTACATCACACAAATATCCCACTGTATACCGCTGAATATGTGTTTTGAACTTATTAACCAGATCTTCCGTGATTGATTATCAGTCTGTGAGTCTGTGTGTCACGATCACTGCAGCCACATTCTCCTCCATCCTACGTGTTACGGCAGGTGGGGAAATAAATTCAATGAATGATAGAAACACTGCGTGTTAATTTCTTCTCGTGGAGTCGACATGAAAACTATTGTGGTTCAGTGAATTTCTGGTGTCAATCAGCTGCTGAAGACTAGTTATCCAGCTGCTATATCAGCTCCTCAGACAGAGACATGCCGCGATGTTTTCTTTTCTTTCTTTCTTTTTTTTTTTTTTAACGGTGTGTCTATGGATGACACAATGTGCTGTTCAGCTCACAAACTGTCAAGGTATTGTAGAATGTATTCTTACACTTATCTTCCTTATTAAACAGAAAAATGTAACCACACCTCCTAAAAGAAAGTTTCACCAGACAAAGTTACTTTAATCGCCTTGTTAACTCATCATAAAACACACGTCATTCAAAACTCACCCAAATCACCTTTCCACTGTTCCAACAATCACCTACTCTGGTTTGTTTCAATTAAATCCTTAATTCCCTGATTTAGATGTGAAAATAGGCCGACTCTGAATGTCCCTCCCTCTCTCCCCCCTCTGTCTGCGCAGTCAGGTGTGCAGTGCACACAGGCACAGAGGCTCCCATGCAGATCATTAAATTAGCAAAATAAAATTATAACTATCGTCCCAATAAATACTCAGCCGCCAATACTCGCCATGTTATTCATGCATGACACAATAATAATAAAATCAATCAATGTACAAGTTAAAATAAGGACATTAAAAATGGAATATAATGTGCAAAGGGAGCAAAATCTACAATCTACAATGTCAAAAATATACATGGATTATGTAAGAAAGACATACCAAAAATAGATAAATACACTTAATGCCATGACTAAAAAAAGAATACAAAAGTGAATCTTGCTTTTAGAAAAAAAACATTTTTTGAAAAGCCATTTCAGGGGCATGTTTTCATTTATGTTTTAACACGTGGTCGACAAATTATTGTGGACTTCTGGACTGTGGACTCAGAAGTTGGTGAAACTCATTAATTGTTTTAGCTATTTTCAGTTTAATTATATGAGGTTCCAACAATTAATCCCCCCCCCCGAGCTCCGTACCTAACCAGAGTCTGGTTGTGAAGATCCCACACGGCTATGTTTCCGTCGGAGCAGCAGGAAAAGCAGACCTTGGAGTCGGGGCTGATGGCGAGAGCGTAGCACGCAGGTGCTGACGAAGTTAGCTCAGCCTTGATTCGTGGAGTCGGTGTCGCCAAATCCCAGATTGACAAAGTACTCGCCTCGCCGCCGACGATGAGAGTCCGTCCGTCCGGAAGTAGCCGACAGGAACGGATGTAGTTGTCTCTGTTCTGATGTGACAGACGCACAGAAGTACTTTTGTACCATCATTAACAAAGTGTCAATGCATAAACCAGTTGCAGTAAAACAATAGAAAACCTGTTTTAACCATGTATGAAATAACACAGCATGTATGTACGTGTCATTGCACTCACAAGGCAGTCCAGCTGGGATACAGGGGTCTTGTTTCCCGGGTGACTGATGTCCCACACCTTGACGCAGCCCTTGCCGCCGGTGTAGACATGACGCGTCGGGTTACTGATGGTGACAGCACACACCACCTCCCCGTGGCTGAGAGTATTGATCTGTCGAGCGTGGCGAGGGATGCCGGGGCCGATCAGCGCGTCCGGGGGAAAAGGCACAGGCTGCATTTGTCCATCAGCGCTCACATGAAAGGAGTAGGCTCTAGAGGAAAGAAAAGGGTCAGAGAAGAGAGGAGGAGGAGGAAGTGTGGGTAAAGCTACAAATGTGACAAAGGAGAGGAAATAAATGGGGATTTATTAAAAGGAGAGGAAACATACGGTTTTCCACCAGGAATGCCCGACAGGTTCGGAGGAAGGCCAGGGACACGTATGTGGTGGTGCGGGTCAAATCCCACCTGGAGAATATGAGAACGAGTTTAGAATACAATTCAACTGTAAACAAGTTAAACACACAATATGTCATTTTCTGCCACTAGGGATGTCTCAATCAAAACAATAACATAAGACAGAGCAATGCCTCATTGTAGTCAGCGTCTTCTCGTTAGGATTCCTTCAGTGTTCATCGTTCAGGAGATTTTTATTGGGAGACGAATTATCTGCAGAGGTCTCCTCCTCTCCAAAACACTCTCAGTAAAACACTGAATAAAGTTTCACATTAAAAATCAGTGTTTCTATGATGCTGTTCAGCATGTCGGCGGAACAGATTAAAATACAGTTAAAAAACGACCAAGATGTAAAACGTGTATTGTAAAAATGTGGCTCAAAACTGGATAAAAAGTCATTTTATGACTCTCACTTTTTCCATATGTTCAGGACAGTTTATTTTTTTTAATTTCTTCTGATCACAGATCAGTTGTAAATCCATTAAAAAGAAATCCCATTTAAAATAACTATAATTGTAATGAGCGGCAGAAGGCGGCAAATTATTAGAATGCTCGACCAACACAATGTGTGATTTTATTTTGCCCTCTTGAAGTTGCTATGACAGTTTTTGTTTGTGTAACAGTCCTTGGCAGGCGAAACTTGAAGTTAATTGGATACTCAGACTGAGTATATTGGTATGCATGTATACATATACAATGTGAATGTGTTTGTGTGTGTCTGGGTACCACTTGTGTGCGTCCGTAAGCTGCCACTGCAGCGGCAGCCACCGCGCTCATCTGAGGAGAAATGTTGTGCAGGCCGGTGTAAGCTGCTCCGGCTGCACTCAGCTCTCCGTTCATACCCGGGTGAGGAACCATTCCAAACGGACTCGGGTACGAGCAGGGCACTGCCAACGGCGCACGGAGACCAGGAGCTACAAGAAAAAAAACTCTGTCTGATACAAGTCGTGACATTTACGTTCTTGGTTTCCAGAAACATCTACTTTAGATTGATAAAAGGGACGGTCGTGGTCGTCCACTAACCGGAAGGTCGGTGGTTCGAATAAACAATAAGAACATACATCAAATATTTCCAAAGGCTTTATAAGTATCTCATACAACCCCACTTCAAAAAATCCAAACTATGCACGCACGCACAACACACACACGCAGATAAATTGTTTATTGTTTTACCCTGATCAAGAAGCATGTAGGCCTTGTAAAGCTAAACATTACAGCTTAACTTTTCATGTAACATTATTTAAATCATCTAGAATTTTTCTCTCAAAATGCCTTAAAAAATTACCAGTTTAGCTGTTAGATTTCTAAAAAATTATCCCCCCCTCCAGCCCCC
>JAOVVB010061111.1:0-14336 GCA_028570985.1 Heterobranchus longifilis | reverse complement strand
TATCACATCACCTTGCAGCAGCAGACTGGTCTAGAGAAGAAGAGCAATACATCAACATTGTTTTCAAATTGCAAATAGTCATCAAATGTATGAACAGAATCATATAATACTGGCAACAAGAAATGTTTATTATTTAAATACAATTTAAATACAGTTTAAACAATATTATGTTGGCTTCCGCTTTGTAAACTAAAAACCTCTGTCTTACTGTAATATAATCTGTAAAGACAAGGGACATGATTTTGGAATCTAAAGCGTTCTGGTTTCTGTTTGTAGTCAGAGTAGTATTGATGACTCAATTCAATTCAGTTTTATTTATAGTGTCATATCATAACAGAAGTTATCTCAGGACACTTTTCTTATAGAGCAGGACTAGAGTCCTCAAAGGACTCAAAGTCCCAACATCACCCAAGAGCAATCGTTAGGACGCGACAGTGGCGAGAAAAAACAGAAAACTTAACAGAAAAAAAAACAGTTTTACAGAAAAAACTGCCTTTAACTTAAGCCAGAAATCTCGAGCAGGGGTGGGACTTGCTTCAGTTGTATGCAGGTAAATAATCCATGTGGGGAGCAAAAGAGGGGGAATGCTCGAAACACCTACTTAGACATATAATGTCATAAAACCTGTCTGATTCATATTCATATTCAGATCAACTTTATTATCCCACATGGGAAAAATAATTTGTTCCAGTGCTCCACACATCAAAACATCAAAACACCATAACATCCACAGTAAAAAGACAATAGAATACCCACGAGACAACATAATCATAATCATAATAGAACACAGAATAAAAAGAAGCCATAGAATCATAAAATGATAAAGTCAAATACAAGTAATTTCAGATCAGTAAAATCACATTTGATATAAAGATAAAAATGAGAAAGTGCATCCAGATTTTTGACTGTTGTTGGCAAACTGCAGTTTGAAGGCAGAAATCCTCAGCCATGGTATGATATGTCTTGTAACAACTAAAAAACACCACATAGACAAGTTAACATGGTTAAAAACTTGATTTTCACAGGTGTGGTGCTTTAAGAAAATAAGATAGCACTTAATGACGAACTCAATGTTGAAGTGCAGTTACAAATCTGTACTGAAAACTGTTGTTTGACATGTAATGGATTTTTCTCTGCAGTACTACTGCTGTAAGAAGAATGGGTCTGACAGCGGCTCCATCTCTCAGCAACACTTTGCCTGCAACGCCTGCAGTGTCTCTGGCCTGGACGGGTCCATCGTCACCCCGCTGTCCATGTCTCCACCAGAGCCGCCCGGATCCTCCGACCCCACCAAACCCACAGGGGGGCAACGCAGTTACTGCCCCACCTGCTCCCCTTATGACTCGCCCTTCTACATCCGCACCACTGATGAGATGCGCAACGGTGGCGAGCGCATCACCTACATGCCCACACACTATGAGAACCAGGCGCTGGCGATGCCGCTGCCCGCCGTCCGAGGCTCCCTGCTGAGGGAGACCCAGCGAGGCCGGCCCCCCGATTTCTACACCAACACCCGAGCCATCAGCACCGAGGTGTGACCACCCTAAAACACCACCCATACACACACACACAGGCACCCCTCTCTTCACTTACACACACACCAGCACCACCACTAACTGCTGGATAAAGGCCCACTGTTTGTGGAGGTTATCACATTTATTTAGGGGGGATTTAAATGAGGATTGTCACTGACAACTGCTGAAGACTACAGTGTGTGACAAGCAGGGATCACTTTCAAACCTAGGTCCTCACTTTAGACCCTTACATTTTTATTCCCATGTTCACTAAGATAGTAATTCTGTAACTGATGGTAGATAAAACTCTAGGTTTCTTGTAAGAAAATGTCTCTTTATGCTCCCACATGATGGTTGTAAACTTGTAAACTTTACTGACCGAGGGCTATCTTAGATCATTTATGATTTTCCCTTGCTACACATCTTCCTAATGACTGCCAAAAAGACAAAAAAAAAGGAGTATGATGAAGTATGTAGTAAATATGAAGCCATGATAAGCAGAATGGAGACTGAAATGCATTTGAAAAAATTACAAGAAGGAATAGTCAACATCCCCTCTGCAGTTTTCTGGATGTCTGGAAGCATGCATGAGTTTACAGGAAGAAGAGGGCGGACGACTGGAGCTTTCTCTATGCAAGCTGTCTGGCAAACTACTGCAACTCTGCATCTCCACTCATCTCCTTTCTGCAGTTTTTGTCTCATAACTTTAATGGAGGAATATTGTAAGCACGGTGCACACCCAGTGAGATAAGACGATGCTGCACATGTAGATAGACATACAAGCATTTCAAACTGGATACAGTAGTTCTCCCCCCCCCCCCCCCCCCCAAGGTGTAAACCTGTGAACGAGCAAGGAACGCCCGAGCCCTTGAACGCAACAGTGAGCGGCGACCTTGAAATGAACTGAGTGAATTTCTCTTTTGACAGTGATGCAAAAAGTTTGATGTGTAAATATTAACCAGAAAGCATCTCTCTCGATCCCATGTGTTCTTGATAAAAACGTGATGGGATTCGAACATGATGTATTTTGAATGAGGGAGTGTGATTTACTAGTTTGTGCTTTTTTGTCGAGACACTCACCTCCTATACTCCTGTACTACTCTCATGTTGAATCTTTGAAATGCAAATAACCATGTTATTTCTTTTCATGTTTTTTTCATATTGTGTGGACGTCAGAATACACATTTATGTGATTGAAAACTGTTTCACAGTGCTAATTTTCTACATTACACTTACCCAGCATTGCTTGTCATACACAATAATATTTCCTGTGATATTTGTCTTTATATTACAGTGCACAGCAGGATGCAGTGAGGCTGAATAAGCAATGCAAGAAACCTTAAGGACTTGCATGGTGTGATAATGTTGGGTAATTTTGCAAGACAGACCTAGTGTTAACATTCAAGCATTAAACAACAGCGCATATAACATAATTAGAATTCACTGATCAGCAGCTACTTTTACTACTTTTTCATTACGGCTAAATAGATGCCGACTGCAGTGCCATTACACCAGAATTGTGGGTTTTTTCTGGATTCACTTAAAAGGGGAAATAAATGTACAGAGGACTGGCAAAATGAAAGTTCATCATTAAAGGTTGACAGGTTTGATTTTTGGAAAAGCTGGTGAAATCTGGCCAGAAATGTCTGGAATCTCTGAAGATGATTCAGTGAAATAAAACCTCCATGTTGTTGTCCACCACCACAGATAATATTCATAGTCATTATTCATTTATTTAGGCATTGTATTAACTATATATTTTACTACTTACTTAACCAGTTATCTTTCAAAACAAAGAGAAAAAAAAGATTTTTAGAAATGTGGTTAAAACAGATATAGTACCATGACAAATACAGAAACAATAATATTTGACAGTGTTAACTTTTGACAATTAAAGATTTGTAACTGCTTGAAATGGCTCTTTGTGTGATGATTGACAAGAACACGCACACGCACACACACACACACACACACATACACAACTTTGACCTCCAGCTAATGATGGTCATGAGGCAAACGACCACTATGAGATTAATTTTCAGAACAAAGCATTCATTTAGCTTATGTTGTTCCCCCAAAGATTGCCCATGTAAAACATGAAAACATAAGCCTTGATAGCTGTCATACGTTTTCATATTTTCCCAATTTGATTATCCAACATCAAAGGAGAGACATTCAAATGACGCTATATCCGATAGGAAAGATGACTTCTAGAACTCAAAAGCACAATAACACGTAATTTTAAAAATGTATTATTATGTCAAAAAATGACTTCCTGACCTAATCAACAAGACCCAGGATCCCCCACTGACACACATTAACACACATCTTGACCTATTATCCTACATTGCACATATTCTATATACTGTGAACTTTTGCACATCCCCTCATCAATATTTTTGCACATACTACACAAATATGTACAGCTTTCTAATCTTAAACGCATTTGTTGTAGTATTTTTATAGTATATTTTATATATTTTGTATTGTAATATTTCTATCTTTGCTTTTATTTGTATTTCCTCTTAATATGTTTATTGTATGCATGAAAACCTACTTGGCAATAAACCTTATTCTGACTCTGAAATACATTTGTGTGTGCACATGTATACACCTATATGTAAAAACTCAAATGATCAAAATCCCAAATCCTTAATTAGAAATCATTGCCCTGTGAATGTAAGAGGGGTGTGAGCCAGACAGGTGTACCGCGCATGCGTGAAATTACGTTAACATTCCAAACCGGAAGACGTGACTCCCGAGTGATTCATCTTCTTAAACATATACGATCTTCGCTGCAACTCTCCTGACAGCTAGCAGCAAGCAACTCCTCTACGCTTCTAAACAAGTAAGTTGACAGCTCTTTTATCAACACCTGTGTTCGTTCCACTATCTCGTTTACATGCAGTGAGAAGAAAAACGTTGTTTTCCTTCTTCCTCGTCATTTTCCTCCAGCGCCGGGCGGGGTGTTGCGTGCTTACTGAGGTCGCTCCTCCAAATAGTGGTCCAACTGTTTTGGACTTCGAGCTGATTAGCGTTAGCCAAACTTAGCGTTAGCTCGCAGTAGGTCTAGCCTGGTACACATTGGTACTTCCTGTTTAGCCTGCACTCATCTGTTCTGGCAGCCAGCTGCTTGTCTACAGGTCTGCTTGTAACAAACCTGTGTTATTGCTGTCATTATGTTATTTATGTACGGATAAGTTAGCTTGCTGCTAGCTAATGTTGCCTTGCCTGTCTAACGTTATGTCTGTGTGTGCTGTTTGCATTAGCTAGCTGCTGTGAGAGGGGTCTGTCCGTTTTACAAGTACCTTGCCAATTTAATTTAACCTTGTGTTGAAATAGAGACGCTGCCATACAAAGCTAGCCTGCTGCTGATGCTGTGAGAGATGATGTGCTCCATCCAGGCCTGCAGACACCAATGACAGTAGCAGTAACACAGTTCACTGCAGTAATTAGTGAGAAAATCTACCCTAACACAGAATAACACAATATTTCATGGACTTTTTGAATCACAAAGGCATTATCTACAAACAGTGGCAACTGTCTCATCAGTTGGAAAAATGGAGCACCAACACCCATGCCATCATGTGACTCTTTTTGGAAATGAACAATTTACACAGCCTAATTCAGAAATGACTCATAATAGTGTTTTGTTTGACATATTCAAGTTTGATTTGAGTAAAGGGCTTAGAGATGTGTAGTAGAAAATGTTCCCATACCTCAGTAACATCACTGCGGCTGCTGTCATGGTGTCACAGCATTTGTTCCACTGTCTATGGATTTGTCTCTGGATGACATAATCACAACAGTCTGTGTCTTTGCTGTTCAACTGAAGGAGAGACTTGAGAAAGTTGAGACTTAAAAATGTACAAGCCATCACCAGGTGACCGGGTGATATTAACAAAAATATCAATGTGTTTCTGACCTTGAAAAAATTAAAATTTAGTGTGAAGTTAATTTAGGAACTGGCAAATTAAGAGAAAAAGTCATCATTTTTTGAGAAAAAAGTTGTAATGTTTACAGGAAAAGTCACAATTTTATGAGAAAAAAGTCGCAATGTTTTGAGAAAAAAATCACAACAAATCAAAATGTAAAGTAAAGTGATTCCAGGGTGGTTTTGCCGTTTTAAGAGTTTTAAGCATATTGCGTTGGTTATCGGGATAATATCGTGAATCACAATCATTTTGGCCAGGATAGTTGTGACATGAAATTTTCATATCGTCCCATGCCTAATGCGCAGCAGCAGAGGAAACAGATGCATTTCAGCCCTAGGCTTTCCTGCCATCCTTTGCCAAGTGTATGATTTTTGGGTGATTTAGGCCCATAAGAGTAGAGTTACTCCAAAAGAGGACACTTGAGCTCCACAATATTACCCCTATACCTCAGTAACATCACTGCGGCTGCTGTCATGGTCTCACAGCATTTGTTCCACAGTCTATGGATTTGTCTCTGGATGACATCATTATTACCTGTGTCTTTACCTGTGGATTAACACTGCCGATTAATGATATTTTGAGATAATCGGCATCGGCTGATTAAAGTACAGAGTGTGCAGATCTACTAAAGGACCAAAAACAAAGCGATGCTGCTTGGTGGTCCTGTGTACTCACATTGTTTCTATTTATGTAAGTTTATACATTTCAGAAACAAAGAGATGCTGCTATTAAGTTCAGAAATGTTGTGTCACATTTGTTTATTATTAATTTTAAATTGTTGTATTTTATCAGATAACCCATATCGGTTGACCACTGGTCTTTACTTTTCAACTGAAGGAGAGAGATTCACAAATTCACAAGCCATAACTGAACCATGACAGGGTGATATTAACAAAAAATATCATAATAGTGTTTCTGACCTTGAAATGGAAAATAAAAAGTTTGTTTGAATTTAATTTTGCCCAATAAGAGTAGAGTAAAAGGCCTTTACTCCAAAAAGGACAGCAGCATTCTTGTACTAAATTGAGCTCCACAATATGATATGGTTGAGACTTGAGGTCCCACATTCTTCAGGGATTCATAGCATATTTTCTTATTTTGTACAACATCAGGCTGCTCTTTTAGCCCTTTTCAAGCAACTCTCCATTATTTGGGGGTTGGACCTGGTTGTGAAATGCTCACGCTCCTCTGGTTGATATTGGCAATATTTTATAAAGTAGCTGATGTAGAGCTGCAGTGATTAGTCGATTAATCGCAACTATTTAATCAATTAATCATTTCAATAATTTTTTAAGCAAAAATAATTTTCAGCCCTTCAAGAAGATATTCTACTTTTCTCTGTTTTATATTTTTGTTTTATACTTGAGATTTTGGACTGTTGGACTGGTCATTTGAAGACATGACCTTGGACTCTGAGAAACTGGGGTGATGAATGTTGAAAACCCACATGTGAAAAGGTAGCACACACACAGGTCAAACATGCTAACGTTTCAGCCTAGTGGCATTCATCAGAGCATGTTTAAACGTACAAAACGTTGGCATGTTTGTTTGACGAGGCCAGAATAAATGGACAATATTGAGATTTGTCAACTTTGTCCTGAATATCTCTGTGCATGCTATCTTTTTACCTGTGGGTATTCCATGTTGAAACTAGGCCTGTCACGATAACTTTTGTTGGACGATATATTGTCCCAGAAATATTTACGCTAAACAATATTATTGTCATTTTAAGACCATTTCATGCCACTGATATACTTATAAAATAATGGCATAATAATGGAAGTACACCTCTCAAAGAACACTGAACTTTTAATTCTTAAGAATATTCAGACATTGGAATTAGAATGTGAAAAAAAATAATAAAATATCCTAAATAAATAAAACTCTCAGCAGAGTTGTTTCTGTTCATTTGGCTTAGGCGCTGCACCCAAGTCTTATAATGGCAGGAAAAACCCTGCTGTTTATTCTGGCATCATGTTGGCTGAAATATTGGTGACATTCTTATGTTAACAAACATGCATGCAAACACAACGGGCAATACGATATATGGAGAGGACCTCATTTTTGTTGACCTCAATAAGTCGATAATCATTGTGATAGTTGGAAATTCATGAACTTTTTTTTAGCACCACAAACAAATTCTGGGAAGGTGCATCCTCTAAAAACTGGGATGGATATTTGAATGAATAAGCTGATGTATTAGGATATTAAATTAATAGTTTAATGCATGGGTCTTGGCTGTGTACTGACATGGAGAAATACTGGTAATAATTGAACAAGTATGGAGCTTCTTTTGGATGTTTGAACAAACAGGGCAGGTCCTAGCCTGATACGGGCCAGGCATTAGCATTGGCACTGAACCAAAGTGGCCTTTTGTGTGTATCTTGATGGAGAGATGTTTCTTTGTCATGAAGGAGCTACTTTATTAAGAAGTATTACACAGTCGGCCAGAGAACTAACCAGTATATCAGGAAGTAATTGGCTTACATTTCACATTGATTCATCAGATTTACTGAAATGCATCGTCTACATATTCTTACATGCAGCGTTATGCTGCTGCTGCTGCTGCTGCTGCTGCTGTGTACAGTGTGTAATTATAATCCAGGTTGTCACAACAGTGTACTTCAGTTTGAAACAATATACTTAATTCATGGCTGTAGTCAATACCATAAACAGACCAAACAGATGGGACCATGTATTTGACTATGAAAATAAGTCGGATGGCTTTAGCATCAGACCTAACGGGAAGTGATTCAATGTCAGGTCACAGGTGTGAGGAAAACAGACACTTCACCAACAAGTCGCCTCAGAGCAGGTTTCAGTCCCAGCTGCAAAGAAAGGCTGAACTGTCACCTGGCTCAGTCCTGTTCACATGTTAGGACTGACAGAGGTTACGAACAAGATGTGTGAGGATGGATGCTTTTGCACAGAAGGAACATTAATGTGTACAGAGAAATGAACACCCCGACAGCGTTCTCATCCAAACACCATTGTAACACATTGCCAGTAATTACAGATGGGACTGCTTGATTATGTAGAAGGAAAAATTATACGCACATCACGTAGGTGCAAGGCATATCAAAAAGTATCAATAGAAAGAGTAACGCCTGCACACTTACTCCATTATGCCACACAAAATTTATTTGACAACGTTTCAATCGGGAGGATCTTCGTCAGGTCAAAAAAATAAATAAATAAATAAACTGCTTGCTTATGACAAAAAAATCATGATCACGATTGTTTTGGTCAATATTGAGATCACGATGATTTAATATGATTACTCATCGACTTTGGAAACATCATGTTGTTATTGAACTTTATTTTTTTAATTGTCATTTTAACAGTTGATTTTCTTTCACTTTAAATATAATTCAACTGAAAAAAAATTGAAAAATTAGATAAATAAAAATAAATAATATACATATATAAATACATTTAAATAAATAATATTAAAAATTTAAATAAAAATAAATTAAATGAAGAAACACTATGTTGTAAGTAACGTTAGTGCACTTCCACAAACTACTGAAAACTCCTAAATATATATTCAACATTTTGGTAAACTATATTTCAACATGTTCCAGTCAGTAACTCAGTGAAAACAGGGAAACAGCACAGCTGAGGTGCGCTGGATTTATAACACAAGACAAAACGAGAGCACGAGAGCAATGATCGCTTTATCTCAATTGTCTTGTTTTCATAATCGTTGGAAGCCAAAATAATTGAAAATAAAATTTGATTAATCGCCTAGCCCTAATTACAGAGACAGTGTGGGGCAAAATCTAAAAAACAAGACAAGACCAAAGACTGCACATACTGCAAATTCTATTTTTCAAATGAATACTGTCTTAAAAAAATAGTAAAATCAGCCCAACCCTATCAATGTTATTACTTTTTATAACAGGTTTGCCATGCTGCAATGACAGGTCTGTTCAGTATGCTTGTGTCCCATTATCATTCAGAGGCAGTCAGCAGGCTGGGCAGTCTTACTGCTCCTCACAGGAAGGTCAGCAGAGTCATAACGCAGATGGCGTTAGATTGAGGCACAAGTAAACATGACATGTAGTCATCATTATCTACAACCAGAAGAGACGCCGAGCCAAATGCATTGGATCACCGGCTGAAGAGACAGTGGTCATTAACTGCTCAAAGGGAAACGTTTGTCCCAACCCTAGGTTTTTTGCTAATGCATCTTGTAGGGTCATGTATAAAAATGTCATTGAATACATTTTGTGTCAGTCAATTTTCCTGGTGTCCATGCCCATGAAGTTTACTGCTCTGACTCTCATGTAGGGATGAAACAATTAGTGGTTTAATGATAAACCAAAAAAAGTGCAGTCACCTCCCATGGTGCCGTCTTTAATGTTAATGCACATTTGATATGGTTTTCATGAGGCATTGGCTATGATATTATGTTAATGTTTATGGAACTTCTAATTTTATTTGTGGTTTTCAATATAAAATGTGGTGAAATGTGTGTGTATCAGTACTTTTTGAACATTTTTTCCAGCACATTCTAACAATAACGCGATAATACTTATAAGCATGATAATTTTGGTCGCTATAATGATATGAAATTTTCATGACAGGGATTACAGTATTCATGTGTGTCTGTGACACACACACACACACACACACACACACACACACACCCTCACAGACATAGTGTCTGGTTAGCCCAGTGGCTGTGGGTGTTGTTCCGCCTGTCTACACCACTGGACACTCACAGTTTCCATACAGCCAGTAGTCGGGGAGCAGGGCTGCACACTGGGACTGTACTGGAGGAGCAGGCTGGTAATCACTGGGTGCAAACCGTTGGGTTGCTTACAGTTTGAATTGCAGCCAAAGAGGAAGCGACTACCCAGGCACACAAGGGAAGCAATAGTGAGAGAGAAACAGTGTAATCTGGATAAATATTGTTTTATGTAATAATCAGGTGAAATGACCACCTGGCAACTGACGGATGCCAGTAAAATAAGTCTTTATGGATAAATCAGTAAAATCACCATAAGGCTTTCACATTTTATTTACATAACAATTCAAAAGCCTTTGTTGCATTCTGTTTGTTTCTCATTTACTTTTGCTGGTAGAAATAAGTTTTATCACATGTAGTTGTAGTTTACCTTTTTAATTGACAAAATACTGTGTTCAGGGTTCGTACAAAGTCTTGAAAGTTTGGACAAAGCTTAATTTTAACAGCAGTGTTTTTTAACGTTATGAATATGCTTGAATTTGAATATACTCCTTGAAAAATGCTTGATTTCAACATAATCTGGTATTTCAATTAAACAGTCACTCATGTGAACCACAAATATTTTGAAATGAAACAATCCCACAGTCATATTTGTTTGTTGTCTCCTGGCGTCTCACACCAGACAAAACCTTAAAGTTAATGTACAG
The DNA here is from genome assembly GCA_028570985.1 of Heterobranchus longifilis. Lineage (NCBI taxonomy): Eukaryota > Metazoa > Chordata > Actinopteri > Siluriformes > Clariidae > Heterobranchus > Heterobranchus longifilis. The sequence continues at coordinate 3,487 of JAOVVB010061111.1, read as the reverse complement.
CTGGTAAAATATACATTGATTGCTGTGGGATTGCTGTAAACTTTATTTTTCTGCAATTGCATTTATTGTAACAATTTAGATGTGATGATAAAGGCTTTGAGAGTTGGGGAATTTTTGGTTTAGGTACTTAAATTTTACTCTTAAAAAGCTGTACGTACTTGCCTTTCTGTACCAATGTGTTTCTATGTGTGAGAGGGAGATTATGGGATGTTTTGTACTTGCACAGTTAGCATTAAGTCATTATGATTAATAGGCAGTTATGGTGTACCACATGCTTCAGATCCAGTCTGACTTTAGAAGAAGACATCCGACAAAGCCAGTACATATTTTGCTCTAGATTGCATAATGTTCCTTCTTATTGCAACTTCTTCCATAAGTGAATCAGTGGGAGTGTTCACTTTTCTGCTTCACGCTGCTCTGTGTAATTGAATAAGTGTGATTGGAGCACATGACCCTGTTGCTTTCCTCATGTATGTCTATGTGGGTGTGCACGTTTGTGTATAATTTGCCAGGGTTAAGTGTGTATGAATGCCTTTTGTATGCATGTAATCATGTCACTGTGTGTGAATGAATGCTCCCTTCATGCTTTTGTTATCAACTGTGTGTTTGCGTGTGTTAGTGTGTCTCTGCATGTGAATGTGTGCGTGCTCCTCCACGGCATCATCATAAACTCTGCATAACTCAAATATTAATGATTAATCGTTTGGTCTATACAATGTCAGAAAATAGGAAAAAAATGCCCATCATAATTTCTTCAAATCTCTTATGTCCAACCAATCGTTCAAACCCAAAAGTACTCAGTGAAACAAAGAAAAGCAGCAAATCCTCACAATTTAGAAGCCCAAACCAATTCAATTTTGGCAATTTTTCTACAAAAAATAACTCAAATGCAGATTTATTTTTCTGTCACCCAACTAATCAAAATGTTGTTCATGAAAGCTGAAAGCAATAGGTCCGCCAGGCCTCACTTAATTGTTGCGGATCACTTGCTAATATAGGCATTTTCTTTAATTAAACAGCAACTGTACAAAAACACATTCTTAATTATATGTCTGTTTTATTTACCTGTGCTTACTTACTTGCTTACAGCCAGGTCTCAACCAGCTTTGCATGAAGACATGTTTGTTTGTGGTGTATTCCATAAGCCAGCAGGATGTAACATGTAGAGGGCTGACACACATGTGCAGACGGACTTTGTCGGTGCTTGTCTCTTGGTGCTGTGATAGCAAAAACACACGTAGAGTCCACAAGAGTAAAAGAAAAAGTACATGACAAAGCTTGGGCCTTTCAGACACTGTGACAGGCAACTGGCATCACACCGAAGCACTGGAAACTATTTTAGGAATTGTGGATTTGTACAGCAGATTTGTGGTTAGGTTTACAAATTGTGGTCACTTCTGGGCTGGTATCATTAACTCAAGATGACAGAGGAGGCTTAGAATAAGTTTGGCCCAGACTCAACCTAAAATGTGGCCTACAAATTAAACCAGGGAGTTGTTTGATCAGTGTCTGGCATGTCCTTGTATCTATACTGAATGGATGTGTGGTGGTTTGGCATTGCACATCACAGTGATAATACCGCACACAGTACCTTTACTGTGATCTAATAAACATTGTTTTATTAGTTTAAAAGGTCCTGTGTAGGGCTGTCCTCGACTAAAGAAATCCTATCGACTAACACTCATATGATTTTGTCGACTAATCGATTAGTTGATTTAATCGACATATCTGTAAAACTGAGTTTCTCCACAAAGAATCATAAAAGCACCACTTTAAATCTTGTTTTTACCTCATAAGTTTTTTGGAAATAAGTCAATCAGCATGAAAAAAGCATAAACAACGACTAATAGACTAAAGAAATCTTAGTCGACTAAGATTGTTTTTTAAAAATGAGTCGATTAATCGGCTAAGAGGGGACAGCCCTAGTACTGTGCATAGAAAGCACACTCAGTCACTTAGATCATCATGTAACTCTAAATGTATTTAACAAGATAATCAAGATAAAATTATTATTGTACCACATTCCGTTTAACAATTAGGTCTATGCTTTTATTTTGTGTGTAAATCCAGCGCACCCCCTTTCCTTTATAGCAGCGTACTTTCACTTATTTTTGTTGAGTTACTGACTGAGTTACTGAATATAGTTTCCCAAAATGTTGAATATATGTTTTGGAGTTTTCATTAGGTTGTGGCAGTGCACAACAACATATTTGATCCAATTTATTTTTATTCATTCTTTTTATAACATGTATTTAAATGTATATTTATTTATATATTATTTATTTATTTTATTTATTGATTTATCTAGCCACATCTTTTTACATTTATTTTTTTTATTCGATTTTCAGTTGAATTACAATTAAAGTTCAAGAAAATCCACTGTTAAAAAGACAAGTTTTTTTTGTAAAAGTTCAATAAATGCATGTTTCCAAAGTCAATGAGTAATTTCAATATTGACCAAAATAATTGCGATTATGATTTTTGGCATAATCATGCAGCCCTAGCATCTGTTGTACAAATGTGTCCAAATTGTTTGTTTTTTTAATTTTTTAAAATGTACCAGAAAAACACCTCCTGTATAGTCTAATGCAATGTGTTTGTCCTCCCACAGAGCTGGGCGGACAGGCGAGGGAAGGGGAGAACTTTAACCCTGGTCTCCCCAGCCGACCCTGAGTAAACCAGCCAGCCATGGATGACCGCTCCTCACTTGGAAAAGTCAGCAGCTCTACCGAGTCCGTGGCCACCGTCACCAGCGAGGAGTTTGTTCTGGTCCAGCCCAGTGCCGCAGGGTCACCGCAAGGCTCTGAGGGCAAACCAAGACTCAAGGTCAGAACCACACACGGACAGACTTTTACATCTGATTGAAATGGTGCAATATGTGATTTTCATTCCCTTTTATAGAACACATATGGAACCATCTGCTTGCTGGTCAGATTGCAAAAGGTCAAACTAAAAGCTGAAACACCTTTTTATCTCATCACCCTCCTCCTGGATTTAGTAACTCAAACAAGCATTGCGGTGTTATTACAACCCCAAGAAAGCATGTTGACAGCAAATGGAAACTGTGATCGACAAGCTTTTGCCAAAGTGCTGACTCAGTCCAGGAAGCTGCACTCTGTCTTCATCTATCTTTATGTGTCCTCATCAGGGGTGGGACAATAATCGATTTCATTGTGGATCACGATAAAAAACACTCACAATAAGTTGATCGTGGTGAATTTCCATTATCGGGATAACCGTGAATATCTTCAAAAATTGACTGCAGTTTACTACAGTGTCCTGTCTGATGCAATAAAAAATATTTTTTTCTAAAAAGAAAAGTTGGAATCTTTTGAGAAAAAAGTTGTAATGTTTTGAGAAAAAAATTGTAATGTTTTGAGAAAAAAACCTTCAATTTTCTGAGAAAAAAGTCGTAATGTTTCAAGAAAAAAGTCGTAATGTTTTGAGAAAAAAGTCGTAATGTTTAGAGAAAAAAGTCGTAATGTTT
>JAOVVB010061104.1:0-14336 GCA_028570985.1 Heterobranchus longifilis | reverse complement strand
TGTGCATAATGGCAGACGCAGACGGTGCTAATATTGTTGACCTGCTTTTGGCAAAACCATTTAGTAGTCTTCCTTACAAGGAGAGAGAAATATGAGCTTCCCCTGTTTCAAAAGCTAGCAGCCGCCACTGGTGTATATGTAATTGAATTGAAAAATGCTTGACTGAGGTATATACAGTAACAGAAAAGAAAAGCTTATACTGTACATATATATGTGCATAATGGGGTTGAACACAGTGTGATGCATATAGAAAGACTTTACAGATGTGAATTTTTGGCAGAGGTTTAGAGTTTTTTGGGGTTTTTACCACACATTTCAAAGCGGAACCGAAAAATCTGAACCAAAAATCAGAAATAAGCCAAAATATGCCAAGCTTTCTGCCTTACTTTAATCGAGTTAATCAAATATCAGAACTGTCACCTTTTATTGCTTTACAGATGTTGGGATACAGCAGGGTTTAGGTTGCTTTTGAAAGTTAGAATTGCTTTGTTAAAATGATGCCTGACTAACAGTGACTACATGACAATAGGATAACATTTTGGGGAACTAGTGGCACCAACACAATGTTACAAACACACAATTAAAATATTGTTAAGCACTTGTGTTTTTCTCTCTTACCTGAACTACATCCTAGAACTTCTCATACAATGAAATGAGTATTCAATCAGAACGAGAGGGGTGGTGTAAACGTTTGATAATCTGTTCAACACATCTGTAAAACACTTGTTCCGATTGCTTCTCTCTTGTTAAAATTAATAGATTGTTTTTATGCATGTTTGCCACACATGGAGTAAAAATGGGTAACTAGATATAAATTCTGTCTTCTATTCCATGGTCAATAAACTCTATGAGAACAACTCTTTCCCACTTGTCTTTACTTCAGACTTTTATCCACTGGGTTTTTGGCAGAGAAAGGCCCACTGATTGGCCTACATTTTTCATGGCTTCACAGTGGTCAGAAACTCTTTGTGCAAGTCAAACAAATTTTTGATCCTTATTAAATGCTTTGAAAATCTAAACATGCATCTCTTATTGGAATAATTGTAACCTGATTGAAGAAGTATTGTCTATGAAAATGTGGCATTTTTTCAAAAATCTGTTGATCAAAACCTTTTTATTTTACTCCCGATCAATACTGCTTTTGTGCCTCTTGTTGCTACTCTTCATGCATTTCATGGTGATATTTTCAAAAGAATTTTAAACAAAGAGATAACATTAAAGCATTCAAGAGACTTGCGAGCATGCTGTATACAAGAAACATGACATACTTGTGCTTTGTGTGGGAAGCTACGCCAGTTTCTCTGATTGGAATTTCTAAACTTCGTTTTAAACTTAAAGTACCATGTCTGTATATGTAATTGAATGTTGGGCGAATTAATGTAATACGTCATAAATGCTATAAAACAACTATTTGACAGCGTCATACAAATTCCTGCTATGTAATTTGTCCCAAGAATGGACAGAGGAAATGAAGTCCCTAAAGTGGATGGGTAAGGATGGAACAAACAATCACTGTAAAAATATATTTGACCCTTATTAATACAGGCACCAGTGGATGTTTGTATTTGTGAAAATACAGTAACCCGATCCTTATACAAATTTGAGGATTTTTCAGTGCTGTATATTAAGCAGGGCTTGACTGAGTTGTGCATATAGAACGATTTAAATTCCAGTTGAAGAGCACACTCTGTGTGTGACTCTGTGTGTGTTTCTCTGTGTGTGTGTGTGTGTGTGTGTGTGTGTGTGGAAGGATCAAAAATAATTTCTCCTAGTGTGTAACAGAACACAGTCACTGAGATCACATAGTGTCACACTTAAATATTATATTAAGGCCAATCATTAAGTTTCTCAAGATATATTTCATGGCCATAAAAAATAGCAGAGATGAAAATATTACAGCTTCAACCTTGGAATGATGGATAAAGACATACTAGATATTCTCTCTGGCACTGCAGCATGAATACTGTATATCCCACATCATTAGCCTAACTCACCTTAAGCAAATTATGGAAGCTAATAGACTTTAGCAGCTGTTCCTGTCTAATAATTAACTGGAGGCCACACATTAAGAACAATGTTCCACAACATTTTCAGTTGTGACCTCAAGTTTTTCAATTCTTGACATGACACAACTTAATAATTCTTGGCCATAAGATCCGTTTTTTCATGGTGTCAATATAATAATTCATGGCCATGCCTTATTAAAAATAACAACCACATCACATTAACAGCTCCATGTAATGGTATTCTGACAAAGTTTCACATTTTATTGTATTTCTGCTCCTTCCAAGGTCATGGTGTGATTTATATGGGAGACTATACCATATACTTTGGATTGGGATATTTCACTGCATCGAAGTGAGAGGTTTTCGCAAATTAAGGCCTTGGCATTTGGCTGTAATTAGGCTCCACCAAAACATAGCATTACATAATTGCTGGATGTTAAAGTTAAAAGTAAAATGAGATAAAATAAAAGATGAAAAGATCAAAAAAGATAAAATAGAATAAAAGATTAAATAAATGCATGATAATTTTAAATGAATAACCCCAACACAAGACAACAAAATATTAACATCTACGTGTAGCATTTATGGGGCTTACCATCCATTTGCAAACCATCTGCATATACTGTACATCTGTGCTGATGTAACATATGAAACTCGATAATAAAATAATTTATTTTAAAGGTAATGTTAAAATTTATATGCTTATGTTAAACTCATTAAAAAGAATCACGTTTATTTACAAACTTACAAATATTTAATGTTTAATGTATGTAAAATACATAATATCAATATATACAAGCTACACAAGGCCAAAGTCTTACTTTCAGTTTAATCTTCTTTTGAATATACACTACCAGTCTAAGGTTTGTACACACCTTCTAATTCCATGGTCTTTCCGCATTTTTATTTCTTTCTACATTGTTAAGCAATACTGAATATACCTGGAATCTCCTTTGAACAGTTGATATTGACATGTGTCTGCTACTTATGGTCTGTAAAAACTGGCTCTAATCTGAGGTGATGTTAGTTTGTGATTTTTGAGGCTAGTACACTCTAAATGAATGTCTCATTGGCAGCAAAAGTAAGTTCTGGTCTTGCCTTCCTGGGATAGTTTTCATAGAGCCAGTTTCATCAGGGTGCTTGATGAGTTTTTACAAATGCTCTTGACAATATTGTCATTCTTGCAAGAACTATTTCAGAACAGCTGACCTTTGTGTCCTAAAATAACAACTGACTGTTGTCATTGTTGTTGTTTTTACTAACATACTTAATGCCATATTTATATTTTCATAGATTTGACAAAAATTACTCTACAGTATTGTTAAAGAATGTAGAAAATAAATCCAAACTTGTTTCCAAACTTTTTACTTTATTTTACTTTGTATTACAATGAACTTCACTATGACTCAAAACCAGTGCTATATAACCAGCAAGAGACAAAGGAGAAAATCAATTTGGAAGTGAAACAAAAGGATATTAAGCAACATGAAGGTAAAAAAAATAGTGACTGATACTACTCATGTTGCACTTGTACACTGCAGGTACACTTTCTGCTAATAGGAGGTTTTCCACATGTCTCACACTCATCCTAAAATGGATTTTAAAACATTTCTCTTACCATTCTATACACAATACTCCATAATGACAAAAAATAGGTATTTGGAGTGATTTACATAAAAAGACTGAAATATTCCATTTACATAAGTATTCAGACCCATCACTTGTACTTCAATCACCCAGTACTTTGCTTAGAATTGTCATTTTTTCCCCTCAGTCCTGTCCTCATTCCTGACTAAGCTGTAGACAAGTGCCTCAAAATCTCTGTTGTAACCTTTCACTGAACAAGACAATTTCTTTCACAAAGCAAATGTGAAAAACTCATAAACCTCATTTACCCTTGACTGCTGTATCACTCTCACACATTGGTGGTAGGTGGGCTCTGGAACTACCAGTCTGTCCCAGCTCAACATTTCCTCATTGTTATCTACTGACCTCCTGGTCCTCCATAAGACTTTTTTAAGGTGTCTTTTCCTTTCTGACAAAACTCCTTTCACTGTTCTTTAACAACTTTACCAACCACCTCTGACAAGGTCCAATCCTCTTTCCTACTCCTTCTTCTTAATTCCTTCTCACTACCATTTAACAGCCCCCTCAGCCCACAAGAGAGGGAATTACCTGGACCTGGATTTCTTCCACCCCTACCCAGCTACAGACATCACTACAACATCACACCTCTTATCATCACCTGATATCCCTTACATTTACCCTTTGTATCCTGCCTAAAACCAACCATCAACAAATATTTTCAATTCTCAAAACCAGCCACTCTGTTACCCCTTCCTCTGTCTTCCTGTACCCTATTATTACCCCGATTACTCTTCTTCTCCAATGTTAGAGATAGCCATGGATACTTTTCTCTCATCTCTTTCCTCATCCCTCCTAGGCCCTCTGTCTTCTAAATCAAGAGAGATTACTTTCCCTGCTCTTTGGCTATCAGATGTACTGTGCAGCAATTGAAGAGAATTAAGTGAGAAAGTGGAAGAAATCCCAACTTGTTTTAGATCTTAGCTCGTACTATATTCTCCTGCCTAAATTTCAATGTAAAGAGACTTTTGCTCCATTCTACAGGGAGGCTGGAAGTTTCTGCACAAAAGCCTTTGCAATATATGTAGATGGTCTGTCATGTGAGGTGACATGGATGGGTCACATCTGCCCGAACCATTCACTGGTGTCCCATATGACTCGTTATTTGGTTCTCTTCTGTTCTCTCTCTATACTTGATCTGTTGGTGAGGTCATATTCTTACATGGATATCTTCCCATACCATTGTTATGCAGATGACACTCAACTCATTCTCACCTTTAATCCCTTAGACATTCATGTTTCCACTCAGATCCTAAAATGTCTCATCTTGGCTGGCAGCACATGAGCTGAAACTTAATCACAGTAAAACTAAACTGCTGATCATCCCAGGTGATTCATCACCCATTAGGATCTTGTAATCTCAATGGGCAACTCAGGGATTGCACCTTTGCTCACTGACTGCAACCTTGGGATAACCCCATACAATCAACTGTCCTTAACAATTTACATCGCTAACCTTACAAGCTCATGTGAATTTATTCTTCATAACATTGAAAGGATTTGTCCATTTATCTCCACACTGGACAGGTGCTTGATTAGTTTCCTTGTTATTTTGAGACTGGACTACTGCAACTCACTCCTGACAGGTCTGTCTCGGTGTGCCATTCAACCACTGCAGCTGATCCAGAATGCAGCTGGATGACTTGTTTTTTTAAACTTCCTACAGCTCTCTCAACTCTTTCCCACCACTTTCCTATACTGTACAACTCCACCACTCACTTTCTCTACTGGCCTCCCACATCAGATTTATAACATGCTTGTCTACAATGCCAAAAATGGTCCAGCACCTACTTACCTCAAAGTACTTTTCAACCGCATACTACACCATGTTCCTGCCGATCCTCCAGCACTGCTTAAGTGGTTCCACTATCCTTCAGGAATCTAGGACAATATGCATCTGGACTTTCTGGTTCGCACCTGGGTTGTGGAATGAACTTTCTCCAGCTGTCTGTACGGTTTAGCCACTGGCAATCTTTAAATGACATCAAAGGTCTTATCTGTTTCTTATGTATTTGGGGTTAAACCCTACCAAAAACAAAAGAACAAATATATATATATTTTTAAAAATATAAAATATAAAGCAAGGATATACTTAGTAATGGAGACTTCAAAACATTTACATGCCGATGAGCATCTGATAAATGCTGTCTTTTTTTTTTTTTTTTTCTTTTTTTTTTTCTTTTTACAGAGGAATGGTTTCTGTCTAGCCATTCTACCATAGAGGCCAGATTGGTGGACTGCTGCCGTGATTGTTGTCCTTCTGTAAGGCTCTACGATCCTCACAAGGGAACTTATAATCTTATTTATAGTGACCTTTGGGTTCTTGGTTACCTGTCTGCCCCATGTCCTTCAACAGAGCTGGGCAGACAGATCTGGGAAGACCATTGGTTGTTTCATATCTCTACCACTTAATAATGATAGTGGCTGCTGTGCTCTTTCAATGCAGCAGAAATTTTCTTGTATCAATTCTCATATATGAGTCATGACACAGTCTCACATTCTCTCTTGCTTTTTAAGTTTATTAAAAAAAAAACTTAAAAGCACTGCACACCCAGTTTTACTTTGCCATGGTAGAGTATAGGGTTGTAGAATGATAAGAAACAAGGGATTTCTGTCCATTTTAATAAGTGTGAAACATACTGTAACAATGTAGAAAACTTTGTTGTGTCAGAATACCTTTCGACAGCACTGTAGCTTTGCTAAATACAGTGCTACAGTACATCTTTAAAATGCTGAACAATAATATGGGTTTCACACATTATGTCTAAAACTGCATAATGTGTGGTTTCACAGAATGAATGTAAAGCAGCATAAATATTTACATATCTGACATACTCATGCTGTTTTTTTTTTTTTTTTTTTTTTTTTTTAAATGTTGTATACGGTGGCTCAGTGGTAGGTGTTTCACCTGCCATGCTGAAGACCTGGGTTCGATTCTCAGCCAGTGCTCAAACCCCAGCCACTGTATGCAGTGCCGGTCCCAAGCCTGGATAAAGTAGGAGGGTTGCGTCAGGAAGAGCATCCGGCATAAAACCTGTGCCAAAACTTGAATGTGCGGACAGGATGGTCCGCTGTGGTGACCAACCGAAGCCGAAAGACCAACAACAACATAGGGTAAGCATTCTGCTCTGTCACTGATGTGATCTACGTGATCTAATTCCTGGCAAGGGCATTCACAGAAAGGCAAGGGTAAAAAACAAACAAACAAACAAATTAATAAAGTGTCTCAAAGATCACTTGAAAGACAAATAAGGTTAATATATGTTGCTTTTAAGTCCTATTTGTAACACTGTATTGGGGTCAATTGTTCCACATTATCCCAATGTAATGTCGTCAACATTGGTTTAATGTCATTTTATCAAAATTATTTAAACATTCAAAAACAACCTAATACCAACAGTGTCCCAACATCCACAATGCTGCCTATTTAATGACTCCACAATATTTTGAAAACCCTAAATTTGTATTAACAATGAAATTTAACATTATGATAATACAAAGTTGCAAACAAACCAACAATTAAATCTAAATTTTTTTGAGGAAAACCTATCCCTAATTCCCTGGAAACTCATTGTGACACTACAGAACTTCTATAAGTTTTGGACAGCGTTACAGTATAATGCATACTAATGCAGTTTAACAGTACAGTGGTGTAGTGATTAGCACCGTAGCCTTGCACCTCCAGTGCTGAGGGTTTGATTCCCGCCTTGGGACTGACTGTTCATAGAGTTTGATGTTCGCCCCTGTGCTTGGTGGGTTTCCTCCAAGCACTCCAGTTTCCTCCCACAATCCAAAGACATGCAGATTAGTAATTCCCAAATTGCCTATAGGGTGTGTATGTGTGTGCCGTGCAATAGATTGGCAACCCGTCCAGGGTAAACCCTGCCTCGAGCCCAAAGTCTCCTGGGATAGAATCTAGGCTCTAGAAGATGAATGAACGAATTAACACACTGAAGCAAAGATTTCTTACCAAACTTTTTGCAATTTCCCTTGTGGCAGGTTGTGTATGTAAATGTGCCTACAAGATCCTAAATATTCATGTGAATATCATGCACTGAAAAAGCAAATGTATTCACTGTAAAGGCTTTGCAAATCTAGGAAAAAGTCACTGCTTTCACTGATCACTTTATTGCTAAAAGCCTCATAGACCTACAGTCTGAAACTTTTTTATGTAAATTACAACTGAATATAGATGACTGTGTGGCAATCTATCTAGGAGATCACTTTTAATATTGGTGTTAGCATTTGAGCTGACTGATAACCAGATTTGTTGATGGCTGCATGTTATTATACTGTGTAATACAATGTTGTCATCTGTAACTGTATCTGTGCTTCTAATATTTGTACCTGCAGGTCTATTCAGATTTAAACACTTTGATTTGTCTGTTTATTTGTCTGATAAATCATTAAAGTTCATAACTGATCTCATCATGGAAAGTGTTTTTTGTTTCTTTATGTCCTTACTCAGTAATTATTTGTGTGTGTGCATGTATCTCTAAAAATTTTGTTTATCAGTTGAAGTGGTTTGGAAACCTGATAAGGACGCCCCCTCGTTGACTCCTATTACAGGTGTACCAGGAGCGACCATTGGGACAGAGGCCCCAGGGCCGACCCAGGACACATTCGATATGAACATGGTAAAACACAATCATAAATTTCCCAGAACTCACAGGCATAGACAAAGTTAGAGTTCAATGAAAACAATCATTCAAAGCACGAGTCTTGAGAGGGGAACTAAATAGGACGTAAAACAGGAAGTGGGTGTGGTCGGGAGAAAGGGCACCAAAATCTAACAAAGGAAGAGGGTGGGGCCAATAGCAGGGATAATGATATATCTGCTTATTTCCCAGTCAGCTAGTGGAATATTTAAACTCTTAACTTCTTTACTGGTTATACTGGATTGGATTGTAAAAAAAGTTCAACAATGACCCCTGACATTAAGACAGCATTATATCTCAGCAGCCTGTGTAGCTCTGGAGGATATGAGAATGTTTGTGGTCATTAGCAAAATAAGAAAAATGAAAAAAGCCTGTAAGAATCACCCTCTACTGTGGAAAATTTGGGGTAAGTAGTCTCATGATGCCATAGATGGTTGCTTGGAGAAACACCCGCACTTTTCAGCTCCTCTCTCCCCACCTCCATCCCCAAAAGAGTAAATATACAGCTCTAATGTTTCCACTCTTTATTGGTATCTTACATCTCTTATTGGTAGATTGGAATAAGATGCTAACAAGAGACCTCTAAAGTATTTTTGGATGTTTTGTGTTAGGAGATGATATTGTTTTCATAGGTTAGGGAAGATGGAAACAATTCCTTCTCAAGATCACACTTTTTTCCTTCACAGTAGTTGCGAAAATTATAAAACACCTGAATTAATCAACATCTTTAATTAAAAGTTATCTCAGCTGTGTTTTGCATTGATGTAATTAACTTTTCATTTGGACACTTTGTCTCCTAAAGGAAATGATTTAGTTAATTGGTATTGTATTTAATCCATGTGTTCTACTCTTTAAAAAAAAAAAAAATAAAGCCTTGAGAAATTTACCATTTCTAATCACAGTTTTAAGAGATGCAAATACAGTGTTTAATTGTTATGTAAATGGAACACGATTTATAAGAACATCTCAAATGTGATTCATAAGGGAAAACTGTAGGGTAAGTGACTCAATTGTGTTTACCTAGTTCAAGATCATTTTCAAACTTGTTTACTCCCTAAGGGAAAAAATAAGGAAAACAATTAACTTGTGAGGAAGAAGACAAACAAAGGCAATTTAGCAGGTGTTTTGTATATATACGTTATACATAAGGGCATTGACATAAAAGGCAATATATATGCATAAGAAAAGGCAATTGCAAGCCATATGAATTATTAATTGTAAAAAAAAAAAAAGTTGATTCCCACTTTTTTTCAGTGGACTAAGTACATGAAAAGATATTGTAACAGAGTCTATATGCTTTATCCACATACCACAGTGCTAACGACTACACCACCATGCCGCCAATTTCAGGGAGTCTAGATTTTTCTAAATAGAAATAGTGCAACTTCTGTAGCAGCTTCTCTGTTACCAAACTCATTAATGTATGTAAGCTTTTTAGATAAAAGAAGGGCCAAAGAAATTAGCTTAGACAGGAAATATGTTGTTTTTTCATATCTTTATTTTAATTTACAAATTAACCTGTTTGGTGGCACAGTGGTGTCGTGGTTAGCACGGTCACCTTGTACCTCCAGGGTCCAGGTTTGATTCCCACCTCGAGTCTGTGTCCATGAAATTTGCATGTTTCCCCCCGTGCTTGGTGGGTTTCCTCTGTGTACTCTGGTTTCCTCCCACAGTCCAAAGACATACAGATTAGGCTAATTGGCATTCCCAAATCACCCATAGTGTGTGAATGTGTGTGCCCTGCAATAGATTGGCACCCTGCCCAGGATGTACTCTGCCTCGTGCCCCAAGTCTCCTGGGAATATCCCCGTGACCCTGAGGATAAAGCGGTATAATGACGAGTGAGGGAGTGAGTGACTGAATTAAATGGACTAAATTAAATTTGGAATTAAAAGTTGATCATTGTTTCTGTTAAGTCCTGTTGGACCTCTTCTTTAACATGTCCTTTACTATATAGTGCACAAATGGTTATAAAGAAATATTACGAAACATTTCTTGATGACAGAAATGCACTCCTGCGAACACACACACAAATTAAATCTTAAGAATAATTGTGTTAAAGATTCACTTTCACATCTTTATTATTTTTATGATTACACTTATAATGGAAATATCTGGAAAATGTGATGCAACTACATGTGTGCATCAAGATAGAAAAGTTTCTGGAAATGATGCTTATTTTCATGCAGGTGTGAGTTGGCATTCATTATGCTTGAGGCCACATTCATTAACATCTTTGAGCATAATGGAAGTGGCACATTGCAAGTGCAGTGCTGCATATAATGCGGTTCCAATGTTTATTCATTAATTTATCCTTAGTCACTACTTAACCCTGCTCAGCATCTCTGTTGTTTAAATTACTAACTTGACTACTTACTTGTCTGGGAAGCAATCTACTACCTTGGTTATGAAAGTAATTAGCAAGGAGGACAAAAATAAGAGAAGAGAGTATAAGATTGGTTTAACTACAGGGATTAGAAAAGATTGGAGAAGATGTGGGATTTAACATGCAACATAATAGTTGAAATAACAGATGTCTGAGAATGCAGATCTGTCCATGATTGTTGACTTATTGTATTGTTTTGTATACTTTCCTCTCTATCCATGTCAAACAACCAACATCATCAAAGACAGTGTTATAAAGAAACAAGAAAAGAAAAAGAGTGGTGGTTCAGGTGGCTAAGGCTCTATGTTGTTAAATGGAGGACCTGAGGATCCGGGTTTGAGCCCTGCCATTGGCGGGATGCCACACCCCATACTACCCATCCACTGCATGCAGTGCCAATCCCAAGTTGGAAAAATGTGAGGGTTGTATCAAGAATGGTTTCTGGCGTAAGACCTCTTCCACGTTGTGTGTGGATTGGTTGGTCCGCCATGGTGACCCCTTGATGGGATCAGTGGAAAAAACGAAAATTACTACATAATTGGAGGACCCCCAAGGTGTGTCAAACTCATTGGCAACATAATGAGCACAGGATAAGTGGCTGGTTAGAATGTGGTGCAATCTGATCAGGTATAGGAAGGACATGTTTTAATATCATTGAACCTGGTGAGCGTGTGATCATGTGTGTGATAGGAAATCAAGGACATGATAGACGCACTGAGAACCTGACAGAGACATGGCTAGCCAGTACTATGCACATTTTTCAGTTTTGACCCCATTCCCTCTGCATTCTTTGATATTTTTAGAAATCAGTTAAGACTTCACTGCCTTCATCACAGTGTGAGGGGGGGGGGGTACCCTTTATCTGAAGGGGTGAAAAACAGTACCTGTTTTTAGACTCTTGTGAATCATGGAGGTGGATTCATCATGATCTAGATTCCTACAATTGTCATAAAACATTTTAATGTATCATATTTGATCAAGGGTTACATGGATTTGCAGAGAATTGGAGCCTTGCTGGATTCAATCCAGAGCACAGTTTATTTGCATTTTGTCCTCATGGGTTTCTTTTGGGTTCTCTGGTTTCCTTCAGCTCTAAAAATAAAACAAATAAACAAACCTAAGTGGATGAATGACTCTAAATTGCTGCTCTAAATTGCTGATCTATCCATTTCTACCTTAACCGCAGTGTTAAAGCAGTTACTAAGGATAACAATGCTGTATCTTTGTGAGAATTGATTTGTAAAGACTTTTTACTCCACCTGTATAAGCTGCAGAATTATATACAAAAAAAGATTGGACAGATTTAAGACGTACAGCACTACAATAGCCATCTATGATAATGAAGCTGTGTGGAATCACTTGTACAGAGGAAAAATAAATAAATAAATAATAATAATAATAATAATAATAATAATAATAATAATAAAATCTAGCAATTCTGATTGTATGAATATTATATGACCAAAATAAAACAAGTAAATAAATCAAACTTCTTTGTCTTTCTGTTACTAGATAGTGTTAGAGCAGCGTTAAGGTACTTTCAGTAAGATATTACATATAAAATAGTTATATTTTAATGATTGAATAATGCATTTATAGAACAGAAGATGCAATTTTTATTAACCGAGACTGTATATGATTGTATGAGTAATTATATGAGAGTCTATATAAAGGTGCTTTCTTGAAATTTGGTAGATGAAAGAAGGATTACTTTAGATCCGGGCCCACTATGGTTTGGGTGTAAGTATCTCTTTGAAGAACTCCCAATGCTTCTTGTGGGCCTGAGCAACACAGTTATATGTGGTAGTCAATAATGTATGAGCTGCATTGGGGGAATGCCCATCCTTCATGTAACTGTAATAGAAAATATACAAACAGGGCAAGGGCGATTCTAGATTTTAGCCCTTAGGGGGGCTCAGCCTACAGTGAGAATGTATGATGTGAATGGAAAAGGGCATAGTTCTCATTTGTGTTGTATGCGTATGTGTGTATGTACAGTATATCACTTCTCTCCCTCCGTCAGCAGATATGCAAATTGTTATGGTAGGTAAAAAATAACTGTAAAAGATATGTGAGCATGTGAGGGTTTTGACGGGTAAGAGGGATTTTTGTTAATATCTTAATTATATGATTGATGTTAATCAATTTAGCATGTATTACTTGTTGCATGGTTGGATTTGGATTTGTTTCTTCTCCCTCACACACGCACACGCACACACACACACACACACACCACTGCACTCTCTCTTTCCCTTAGTATAAACACTGAGATGAAATATCACAGGCAAGCAGATTTTTCTTTGCATTTTTAAATGGAAAGTAGATTTTTAGAGAAGAAAAGTAATAGGTATGACTGGAAGAAAACTGACTTTATTTTCTATTGAAAAGTTTTCATATGGAAACTTTTACCTGTATTCATATGTGGTGCCTTTCTGCCACACACTTTATCCTGACACAATGTCACATTAAGTACATGTCTAAAACATACACACATACCCAAAATGCATACCAAACATTGTATAAAGCTAGGTTAAACTTGATACTAAGTTAAACTAGTAAACTACATCTTTACTGTATTAAAGGCAAGCTCAGTTCATTGTATAGTGATTAAATTAAGGTGAACTTAATCAGTGTAGACAAGTATATTAGAGAATGGGAGTAGATAATGGGTTTCAGAGGTCCTCCATGGTGTATCTGTTTAATGCTCCAGCTGATATTTGTTTTTTGTACCTAAAACTTTCTTTCTTCCATTCCTCCTCTAAAATACACCATTTCCGTTTCTATGTAAAAAAAAAACTATTGTTAAGCCACAGTGAACCAAGATGGAGGAGGGAAGCTATTGGATCTTCCTATATGAGGTCACTATAGGGGAAAATCTAATTTGCTTGCATGTACTGGCCAATTTTTTTATTTTGCATACACACTAAAGACTCATTTGAATATTTAAAAATACATTTAAAAAAAGTGAATTTTGCATAATACAGTAGGTCCCCTTTGATAATATTAGTTCATACATGCGTACAATGGCAGAGAGGAGTCAATGTCAAAACAGCCAGTAGTTCAGGCAATAGGCAAACAGGATATCACAGTCAATGGCAAGATGTTCAGTCAAAAAAACAAAAACAAACAGGATCATGAACTAGAATAACAAACCTAAAACCAAAAGGCTTAGTAATTGCTGTTATCAGTAGTGAAGCAAATGCCTCACAAGGGGTGAAGTGCACAGAGTCTGCGGCTGAGGTGACTGACAACTGATGTCTATTATCAGAACTTCAGATAAAGGGAACTTAAGCATTGGCTTAGAAGTTGCCGTGTGCTAGCTATGTCTGTGGGCAGTACTGCGTTGTGATGATTGCAATGCAAGCTGAGAATGGGCAGAAGATGACACTGATTTGACAATGTGCTTATCAAAATGGGGTCTATATGGGGGATATATACTGTGTGTATATATATATATATATATATATATATATATATGAGTGGTGGGCATAGATTAATTTTTTTAATCTAGATTAATCTCACTGTAATTTTGGAATTAATCTAGATTAATCATTTGAAGTCTGCCGAAGACATATATGTGTGCTACCCAAATAATGACAAAAAGTAAGTCTTTGAGAACGGGTTTGCATCACAAACTGCTTG
>JAOVVB010061094.1:0-14337 GCA_028570985.1 Heterobranchus longifilis | reverse complement strand
GAGCAGCAGAAGATCAGCAGCTCCTGTTTTCTGTGAGGTAAAATGACTGTTTTTGCCAATGGATTCTGGTGGCTTTCAAGAGAGTGATATGTACTGCTGTGGACGGGGCTGCAGCAAGATATATTTTAGACACCTAAAAAAGGACAACCTAAAACAATCAATACCAGTTTAAGTGTGCGCTATATTTAGAATATTTTCACCTCTTTGCTGTCAAACAGCTCTGTCCGACAGAGAATTGAAGCTGTTATATCGCTCTCTTCGAAGCCACCAGACATCATTCACAAAAACAGTAATTTTACCTCAGAGTTGCTGGTCTGCTGCTGCGATCGCTTGTGTTATTGTGAGACTTTTGGATCTGAACTAACGTGGCGTCCACAGCAGTACAGCTTACATTATATAGCTCCAAACATTCATATTATTCATAGTCTCGTGTAGACCAGAGCTATCCCCACAGCGCTGTGTCCGCGCTGGGGGAAAGTCTGGATTGAATGTGCTTTTACTCCTGGATAGTGAAAAAAACTCCGGAGACAGGAAGTAAGGCTTATCCAGGCACTTTTCACCCGGTAAGCCACTATAAGATTATAATATTATTCATAAATGTATTGATCTTACTGCGGTAACCTCTATGGGTAACCTACATCACTGCTTTTGTATCTAAGACTGAGTGGGTGTTTCCATTTGAAAAACCCGGAAAAGAACACAGATGGAGTCGGCCTTTAAGACACATAGCACATTACAGCAACATCCACAGTTTCGATTACAGCCAAGGACCTGTGTTGCATGTTATACCCTCTCTCTCTTCCCTCGTCTCCTGTCTGTCTATTGAATAAAGGCAAAATGCCTTAACATCTTTTTTAGGACCCCCCCCAGTCTTATCTATTCACCTAATACTCATTAAGGCCACAAATATTCATGTAGTTCTTATGAAGAGCAACAAAGAAGAGGCCTGTGGCTCCTAAACTCCAGCAGGATATAAATCGGACATAGACTACCGTACATCCACGTTTCCTATCATACTGCCCCCCCCCCATCCCCTCCATCGTCTTTGATCAGTCGGCTAATAAGTAAAACATCAGCGTTCATTTCCAGATGTAGATCACGATATCATCCCCGAAACCTTAAAGTTAACCCCCCCCCTCCGTCCCTGACTTGGATGCCGGTGAGCAGAGATTGACTGAAAAGTTAAACTGTACATCATCATTACTCCTGGGTCAAAGCTGGGCTAAGTAGCCAATTGGCCGAGTCGTGACGCTAAACTGACATCTATTGGCCAAGTTGTGGCAGGGTGGGATGTTAAAGTCATTTAGACTCATCAGGCTAAGTGGACACAGTTGACTGAGAGGTCTCGAACCGCCCCACGTCTGCTGTGGGTAGTTTTCTGTGCCAACAACTCTCAATTAGAGCAGTGGATGAGAGGACATCTGGGCTGCAGAGTCTGCGTCTGCCTGGCTCATGTACATTAATGTACGCCAACAGACCAGAATTCATTTTAAACAAATCAACCATACATGTTTGTCTTTTTAACAATCACTCAATCATGATGGCCAAAGTTTGTGACAATGTCACAGTAGAGTAAAAAACGGACTATACATTTGATCACTGAATATTCTGTTTGTCTGTTTACAGAATGAATATTTAGTCACTCATCAATATGTTTTTATATGAACAATGGGTCAAATAACGATGTGTAATATGAAAGGTGTCGCCCACAGAGAAGTATCTCCCATTTTAGCGTCTTTCAACTTATTGTCTTGTTTTTTTACAGCCCGCAATGATTTAATGCACTGATAACATGCTTATCATCCTGATACATATGGGTCAGTAGAAGGTCCAGAAGGCTCTTATCAGCGTTTTGATTGAGGATGATACCAGCCCATTCAATGCAGGCTGATAACAAATTAACAACAAAAAACCATCTACATTTCACTGATTTCTGTTAGGCTTAAAAAAAAACTTCTACATTTCTGTGATTTTCGTTTAGGCACCAAAAACAGTCGGTAGGTTAAAAAAAAACCCCATCATGGTTTGGATTCAAAATGATGTTAAAATTTTATTTCAACCGGGACGCAAACTTCCTTACGCAGAGTCTGGATGCTCTTTATTCGTCATCATCTGGCCTCCGTCATAATAACCATCAATACAGTAGGCTGTCAGCCCATTCAATACACTAACAACCACCTTCTAGCAGAGCCAGCATGCCCCTACTGACCCATATGTATCAGGATGATAAGCACTCATATCAGCGCAATCAATCATGTGACACCATCAGAATCGCCTGTCATCAGAGGCTTTTGCCTTTCAGCAAAAAAAAAAAAAAAAAGCTCTGACAAACCAACTGTACTTGCCCAGCACCAAAACAATCAGCAACTATCTCATGGAGCATCTAGCATTCAAAGACCCAGATGTGTTTCTCATGAGTTGGTGGACACGAGAACAATACTGTATATATTATTTACATACATGCTGTTACAGCTGTTTTGTTTTTGAACATTGCTTTAAAGGAATAATCATTTTGAGAGTTCCCAGAGTTTTATCGCCTCTGCAAGGTTGCTAGGAAACCAGCAGAAACTCCACAACATCCAGTTAAGAAATAGTCCGTTAATGACATAATAGAGACAGCTGATCGTGACAAGTGACATGATCACAAGTAAAGTACTCAGATCATTTACTTAAGTACAAGTAGCAAGACCACTGTGTAGAAATACACTCTTAAAGTGCCAAAATTAAAAGTACTCATGATGCAGAATGACCCATTCCAGAGTAATATATACATATGTTAAATATCACTGGGTTATAATTAGTGATGTATAATGTGTAAGCATCACCAGTGTTGCAGCTGGTAACGGTTGAGCTCATTTGAATTACTTTATATACTTTATCTGCTGGGTAGCTTAAACCATAATAATACATCATCACTTTTAAAATTAGATTTTGTGTTTTTAATCAGAATCTGCAAAGTAACTATAACTGTAAACTATACATGTTGTCAAATAAATGTAGTTAGTAAAAAGTACAATATTTGTCTCTGAGATGTAGTGGAGCTGTAGCATAACATGGATATCTCAAAATTGCACTCAAGTACAGTACTTGAGTAAATGTACTTAGTTACTTTCCACCACTGATCACAAGGGCGTCACATTTTTAGAAAACCAGAGTCATCATGTCATTGACCTTAGAAACAGTGTCAGAGGGAGATGTGTAAAACAAATGAAAATAGAAACAGTGGAAAGTTGAAAAGATGGAATATAGGAAGGTAGCTGAAGTTACTTCCTCATCCTCCTCCTTCTCTCCTCTTCCTCTCCTCCTCCCGTCTCCTGCCCCCTGATTCTGATCACCATCCAGCTGTCATCGCTCTGTAAACGCACCTCCGCCACACGTCCCTCACACCCTGTTCTGTCTGACTGACTGACTGACTGAATGAAGATACTTTAAGGGGTGAGTGCTTCACATTTAATCATCTGGATGTTGTTTTTTCCTGATAAATGTTTTGATGGCCTCTCTGTCTCTCTGTGCTGGTCTCCGGTGACATGGCAGAGCTCGTGTCAGCGGAGATGTTGGCAGGTGCGTTAGTTCTGGGCACCATCCTTACAGCTTTACCAGGTAAGAGAAAAAACACAAATACAGCAGAAAGTACTGCTTCTTTTCATTGTGAGGTGTAAAACTTAACTGAACATGGTTTAAATAAGTATATTCTTATGACTGAAGGGGATGAGAGATGACCTGGCAGACTCCTTACACTGTCAGATTTTTGTACTGTATTCCAGATATATCATAAATGTGTCACGCATGCTTTAAAACACCAGCTGAAAAAATGAATGAGTGACTTATAGGATCCATTATGCACATAAGGTCCTGCAGCCAGGTGCCCTTGCCTTTACGCTCCAGTTATTTATAAGTATTGATTGCCTTTTGTGCAAGGTAGTCAGCCAGGCAGGCAGTTAGCAGCACAGGACGACACCGCGGCTGCACATCACGGCTCATTTTCACCGCTCCAATTTTATGTGTCACGCTCGGAGCGGAGCTGTGGTTTGACAAGTCTTTCTCCGAGGAGGAAAACTTTAACTTTGTGGGCAGTTGAAATTTACACCTCTTTTATTCTTCAAGTGTGTTTTCCCTCAACCTTTGGTAGCGTGTTTCATATGGCGAGCCATGTATGTGTATGCGGATGTGACAGCCAGTAGACGCTTATTTGTTTGGAACTGTAAGGAGCGAGAACAGTGACAGGAAGTTTGGCATCCAAAATCAAATTTGGCTTTGAAAAAGGAAACACTGGCAGTGAAAAAAAGTTCCACTGAAAAATAAAACACAGGCATTAAAGATTCTTATTTTTTTTTCCATTCTGATGTGTTTTCCAATGACAATCTGTCACTCTTTTTTCACTGTCAGTGACAGTTCTTTTTTTTTCAGTTTCAACTTTCTGTCACTGTTTTGCCGTGGAGAGGAGGGGCAAGGAGAGCGTGATTTACATATAATCTGCATACTAGGGAGACCATGTCACTCATGTTTGTAATCCTGGTACTTTAGTATGCAGATTATATATAAATCATGCTCTCCATGCCCCTTTCTCCCCAAACCCCTCCTCTCCACGCCAAACGATTTTAGTTTGCCTCTTTTTAACTGTGCATGTATGTATGTCCTTTGTGTTTCTTGCTGATTTTGCATGTTTGTGTCATTAAATAACCCTGCAGGTATCCAGAGCAGGTGGAGTGTGTCATTTTCTAGGAGGGAGATCTGTGTGTGGGCGGGAACAACTGTCACTCTGCCCTGTCGTTATGACTACCCATCAGGTATCACATCCATGTAGAATCCATGTCTTTTCATTTTTATATTTCAAAAATCCAGTTTTTATTTTCAATCATTTATTAATCATGATTAATAAAGTCATAAAATGCGAGCACAAAAACCTAAAGCCTTATTATGTTTTGCTACTTTTTTTTTTTCCTCCTCTATGATTTTTTTGTGTGTTTTTCTTTACCGTCACAGGTCACACGGTGAAGCGGGTCATGTGGTTCCGTGTGTCTGCAGAAGGTCGCCGGGAGTTCACTCACCACACTGACCCCAACGAGATCAGCCTGTCATACCGCGGACGCACCCGGTAGGACAAACGTACAGTGATTTCTGAAAGCTGCTGTAAGTGTGAAAGAATGCATACGTGTATGACAAATGAATGGTGGGTTGCAGCTACATCGGGGGCAGCTACTCCAGCTGTTCAGTCCAGATTCGTGTTGTTAAGCTGAGCGATGCGGGTCAGTACCACTTCAGGTTTGAGACGGATCAGCCCCTGGGGAGGTGGACCTCCCCCAACACCATCACTCTGGATGTAACAGGTGGGCTCTGACAAAGATGTTTATTTATAAAACACAGAGAAGTTAAAACAACACAGTTCAAAGTTAGAACAACCCAGCTGACCCTTCGCTAAGTCCCGTCCCCCTTAGTTACTGTTGCTAGGCCTGTCAAGCTTTCAGACCCCCGGCATGTCACACGAATACTCCACACGTTTGGCATCGCCAAACTAATTTGCAAATGCGTATTAGTCTGGAACCTTTCATTTTATCAACGGCGCAGACTGAAATGCCTCTGGACTCAGATGCAGAGAGCTACAACCAATCAGAGCAACAAACATGCGAGTTGGAGCGGTGTTGGTCTGTTTTGAAGCAGGAGAAAAAATGGCGGCCTGGTCACAAACGTTCTAAAATTACAGCTAAACAGTATAAAATGTGTTTCTGAAAACATTTTTGGCAAGAAATAGGCAAAACAGTAACATAATTTTGATTCGTATTTGATCAGCACTGCGTAGTTTCACAGTTTGGTGTGACTTTCATGAGCGCTGCGTGGACGGACCGCATCAGTGGCAGCCATCTTGCTTGTTTACAAAAAGGGCTGAACAATGAATCACATTTTTATCGAAATCGCAATATGGCCAACTGCAATTTTCAAATCGCAAGAGCTGCAATATTTGTTGAAGGCAAAATGTGTGTCAAAATACCATTTTAAATTAAATATTGTCCTGCTGCAGAGAGGCCTACAAATCGTATAGATTTTAGAAAACAATCTTTAGTTCGAGATCCTTGCAAAAATCACACCATGATCATTTTAATATGTTTTTCAATAAAAAATAAGAATATTCCCTCATTCACTCTTATATCGCAAATCATATCGCAATTGCAAAAGCAGTCAAAAATAATCGCAATTACAAAATCCTTCATCCCTACCTGACGGTCTCTCGTCTTAAAACCGCCAAATACGAGATGAATGATTGTGATCGGATCTACTCGGTTCGAGTCAACAGGAAATCTGTTGTAGCCAGAGCAAATGAAACATGAGCTGGCAGCAGACCGGGCTGGTCCTCAGGTTATGGCTTATGGCAACCAGTGTAGATATTTAAGAACCGGGGTGATGTGGTCAGAACTCTTGCGGCTGAATTTTGAATAAGTTGTAGGTGCCTGATGTTTTTTTTTCAGTAAGTCAGAAGTCCATTGCAGTAATCTATCTCTCTGGGTCATAACAAAGGCTGCAGTGGACTCCTCCAGCCAGGGTTTTTGTGAGAATGTCCGTTTGTATTTCAGACCTGCAGGTGCAGGTGCATCCAGCAAGACCTGCCAACATGTTTGGCTCCGGAGAGACGGTGTTTGTCGGCTGCCAGGCCAGCGGATGTGCTGCTCCTGGGAGGAGCCTCGCACTCTACAGGTGTGTTGTTGTACATGCGTGTGTGTTATTGGACGGTGGATCATCAGAGCGTATACTGTAGTTAATATTTAACACTGTAGATGTGACGCTCTGCACACAGGAACGGACTAAACCTCGGCTCCTATGAGAAATGGATGATTATAAACCGCTTTGACCAGCAGCATGCCGGAGCGTACACCTGTCGACCGATCCCGCCACAGAACGTGCAGTCACCGGCCCTCTCTCTGGCTCTGGGACGTGAGTAATCTCAATCAGCACAACCAAAGCAGACACGTTTCACGATACCTGCTCATATTTCCCGTCCATCTGTCCAATGATGCACTTTGTTGTTTCCTCTATAGATTAGCAATAGGGCGCCCCAGTTTGTAGATTTAAAACCTGGAAATGAGTTAGCATTTCAGCACTCCTTGTTCCCTCGTCTCGAAGTCAGTGTGTTTTTTTAATGTGTTTTTGTTTAGATGTCTGAAATAAGGTCTGTGGTTAACACACGCACCAGAGATTTTAACGTTTTGTTCTATGACACAAAATACATCAGGAAATACCCTGCCCATGAATTTCGAAGTTTTAACATGTCTTTAAAAAGGCGGTTGCTAACAAGTGGCTAAATGAGACTACAGAGGTTGTCGAGGACGTTAAATGTCAATTAGTAGTGGCGACGGTGACGTAGGACGGCGACATTTGACCATTGGTGTAGTTCGTTTATAACCTAACATTAGCTTTTTACTTCTGGTGATTACATTTACGCTTCTAAAATCATAAAACTGGTGTTCATATGGAGAGATTATCTTGTTAGACAAAACATGTAAATATCTTAAACTTGTGTTCGCCACAGAGCTGATTTTCCAAAATCCAGTGCAAAAATCCCACAGGCTTTTTGAGGAGGGAACCCATGGCGACACTAACTTCCTGTCTGTTCTACAAAAACACGTCATCCTGGGGCTTTCTATAGATTAGCTTGTAAACAAGCTGAGTAATAGTGTTTGATTTCAATTCAAACCTGATTTCTTTTTTTATTTTAAAGGATTTCAATTGTGTTTCATATTTATTCTCATTATTATTATTATTATTATCTACTCAAGATCTTCCTCGCTGACAGTGTTTTGGTTCATTTTGAAAAAATAAACAAATATTGACATTTTAAGTAAAGTATGGTTTACATTTTGTATCTTGTCATTTGCAAGTGCCTTCATCATTTCAAGTGTTAATTGTAAAAAGAAAAAGAAAGAAAGAAATGTTATTCCAGTAACTTGGATACAAATAATTGCTGTGTTGTGTTTTGTTGTTAGGACACAACACAGACACACAAGTAGCTAAATCTTGTTTTTTCTTTTGTTTTTTTAACAATTATGTTGTGGCAAAAATGATCAGAGACGTTATACACCTGTCATTGGCCCTGATGAAGTTTAATATAGTGTAAACTGTATTTATTTTGCATTATTATTTCATCTCCACTCCTCTGCTTTTCTGTCCTCTTTGTCCCCATTTTTTCCTCACATCCTTTCTTTCCTCTCTCTCCTGTTTTCCCTCTCTCTTCTCCACAGACGGTCCTCGCTCCACCTCCATAGCAGCCTTCCCAGCAGGGGAGGTGTCAGAGGGGGGGTCGCTGACTCTCACCTGCAGCAGTGACGGCGCTCCACCTGTGGAGAGCTTTGCATGGTTCAAAGGTACATCAACATACAGCACGTGACGACGGGACGCGTCCCGTCTACATATTCTCTGGAAACCAGGCTGATGAAATATGCTGTAATGTGACTTTGGTCCCACAGTTGGATAAAGTGGAGGTCCTTTAATGATTTGTTGAAGCAGAAGTAGGATCAAGTTTTCCGTGGACGTTTTAGAAGTTTCCTCTAGAAAAAAAGTGATATTTCATAGTCTTTAGATCCTGCTCGTAATGTGAATTCATGTGTGCACTAATCTGCATGTGTGTTTTTATGTGCTCTGCAGACATGGAGAGTGGCAGCATCCCAGACAGTTTCAGGCCTCAGCTCCGCCTGTCCCACCTCAAATACACAGACAGAGGAGAGTACTTCTGCGTCGCACGCAACTCGCTGGGAACAGACCGCTCCAAACCGCTGCTGCTCAACGTCACGTGTGAGTTTGTTGTCATCACAGGCACTTCAAACACTTGCATAGTTCAGAATCCAAACTGCATGCTGGAATCTGAAGGTCATTTTGAGCAGGGATGTTAATAATTAACCGTTAGCCGGCATTTAGAATCGAATCAGTTAAATGGTTAAAAACAATGTTACTAAAAAACTAATTAAAAGGTAATTGAAAAAAGTTTGCTGAATGGTAAAAGAAAAATAAGCTTAACAATCTATTTTTTTTTTTTACTGCTAGTGAGCTCCTTTGTTTCCAGGGCCGGCCCTTGGCAGAGGCCCTATAGGATGTGGAGGGGGGCCCCCAAGAAAGAAAAATCAAGATATGAGCTAAAAAAAATTTTTTTTTTAAGTATATACAATTATGGCCGCTCCCTGATCCAACTTTGTTTCATGTTTTAATAAAAATATGGTAAGCAAATTTTGGCAGCTATTTAAGTCATGCTTATAATTTTAATCACATTTAGTCATAGTTTTTGTCTAGTTTTAGTCGACCAAAAGTCATGACATTTGATTAAAATCTGATGTGAAATAAGTTTGACTAAAATGACAAAATGATTGGTTTTGGCACAGGTCTACAAATAAATAACTGACAAAATGAATTAAACTAAAATGTAATGACTAAACTGTGACTGTAAGCATTTTCATCTAAAGACTAAAATAGCTGCCAAATTGAACACTAAAGTAAAGGCACAACACTCTGACGTATCAGCAGCAGCAGCATGCTCGTGTCTAGATGGTAACCCCAGATTTGTGAAAGTCTCTTGAGCTGGTTGACCTTGAATGGTTATGGTCAGTATAGACTTTTCTCAAATTTAGGGTTAGCATGTAGACAGCCCTTTCCAGAGGAGAAGAAAAATATTGCGGTTTGTGATGGGTGTGTGTGTGTGTGTGTGTGTGGGGGGGGGGGGGCCTGAACAGATTTTGCCTAGGGCTCCAAAAATGCTAGGGCCGGCCCTGATTGTTTCTGTCTTTCTCTTGCGGCCGGTGTCTCTGTTCATCTTTTCTCTCCTTTTTCTTAGAATTAAGCTATATATATTATTTAAAATGTAAATGAATGAAAATGAAATGCCTTATTATCCAGGAGAACTGGGACTTTGTCGGTTATCGGTCAGAAAAAAAGAAGAAAATTAGCATCCCTAATTTTGAGAGCAACAAACCTTAGTAAACCAGTGTGAAGTCAGGTTGTATGTTTCTATCTTAGGTCCTGTTGTGTAAATCTGTCAGAGGTTAGTCTGGCTGAAACTGATTAGGCAACAACTCTATTTTAAACTCAAAGTTATAACGGGAATCTTCTATCATATGGATTCAGTAGGAAGTGATACAAACTCAAAGTGCTGATTTTCAGCATCAAAATGCAGCGTGAAGTGACTCATCAGTTAATCGATCATCTTTTTGTAATGCAAACATGTGAAACATTCACTGGCTCCACCTGCTCAGATGATGAACTGCCGTTCTTTGTCATATATGATAATGAACTTCTGACTGTTGGATTTAATGTTCTGCTGCTCGGGGGGGGTCTCTCAATCAAAACAATAACAATAACAACAGAGAGACCAATTATCAGCAGAGGTCTCCTCCTCTGCAAAACAAACGCTGAAAAATAATAACACCGCATTCTCACAAACCGTATTAAAATTCCTACTTCCGGTGTAAATACATGTCCCGGTCACGTGATACACACGTCATTAACGGCATGATTAAAGTTGTGTAACGGGACTAATTTGATAAGTTTAGGCAACAAATACACTTATTTAGGTGTTGGTAACAAATTAAAATCCCTTCTTCCTTGTTCCATTTTAAATACATGTGATGATCACGTGATACACACGGACTCAGACTCTGGTCTCCTGGGTGAAAGTCCTGCATGTGATCGCTGGATAACTGGATAAAAAATCAATTTCTGACAGCTTCTGGCAGCAACTACAACACTGACACACACACAAAGAGGATGTGACGCCACTGACAGGAAACCAAATATAACTGTTACCTTGATTAAAATGACAGATTTCTCTGGTTTGAACATTGTTGGAAAGACATTTTTTAGACATTTTAATGCGGAAAAGTTACATCTTATACTTTTAATGACTAAAACTGTCTGCAGGCTGTATCTATATGTCATAGTTCTGATGCTTGCTTGTGATTGGTTGACTCTATCAGCTGCATCCATTCCCCACATTCTTCATTGGTGCCGTGGACTGAACTCCAAATAAAAACATGAACGTGGCCGTAACGATGCTCCTGTTTTTCTCTCTGTTAGACTCTCCAAAGAACACGCGTGTGCTGGTGAGTCCTCCAGCTGACATCAGAGAAGGCTCGTATGTAAACCTGAGCTGTGTCAGCCACGCCCACCCTCCTGCCACCAGGTACCATCACTCCTGCTCCTCAGGTTTATTTATTTATACATCTAATACATGATGCTGATTATGGGGGTCGCAGTATCAATTCTAAATCAAAAATCCATCGAAATGAGCTTTCAAATTATTTAAATTTGATCATATGGCCTTAGTGTGCATATCACATTTTTTATAGACAAATTTGAAAATGTAAACGACAGTTGTCATAAAACCAATGATCTGCTGATCTTTACAAATCAAGACTTGATATTCTAACAATGGTAGAGCAGTCAGTGCTGAAAAAGAAAAGTTTAAATCGAAACTCTAATTGAATTGTGGATTTTACAGAACTGTGACCCATAATGGTGATGCTGTTTTTCTTATGGTCCTTATTGGTGTTTTTGCTGTTTTTGTCATCATTATCATGATTCTTACATTTATCATTGTTATCTTCAAATTGTCTCCTTTTCTATCTTATTTACTTTTTTTTACATTTTTTTATTCAGACTATCACTTTGCTTCAACATGTTGTAAATAAGGACTGGGGCAATATGGACAAAACCATTTAAATACTGATAAATGTGTTATATAATCTAATTATATCAAGGACCAGATATTATATTATTGCAAATTGCCCAGTCCTATAATCATTTTCATCATCATCCTCATCATCCTCACCCCCCCCTCCCTCCTGCAGGTATGCTTGGTATCGTATCCTAGGCGACCAGGTGTTGGCCAGAGGAACCTTCCAGAACCTGACGTTCCCGTCAGTGCGAGCTCACCTCGCGGGTCAGTACTACTGCACAGCGTGGAACCGCTTCGGATACCAAACCTCCCCTGTTGCTACGCTCACTATACTCTGTAAGTAGTGTGTGTGTGTGTGTGTGTGTGTGTGCGTGTGTGTGTGTGTGCGTGTGAGAGAGAGAGAGACATGGGCTGAGTTTGTCAGACAGTAAATCCTGATATTTATCTGATGTCGTGCTGCTGAGTTTCTCCAACAATCCTCCAAACTATACGAGCACATAGGTCGTTGGCTCCTACCTAATACAACCCATATGAGCGTTTCCTAACTTATCCCCCTTGTGGTGGCAGGAAATACGATATCACCGTATCACACTTATATCTAACCGTGCCGTTAACTTTGTGAAACGGTCGCAGTTTGGTTAGGTTTAGGTGACAGTGCATTTGTTACGTTACTTCACTTCTGTGCGTCATTAAGTCACGCACATACGCATGGAAGTAACATAACAAATGTACTGATTTAGACATAACGTAGTGACATAGTTCTTTTTGTTACCTAAAGTTAAAATTGCAGTTTTATTTTCAAACAGGACACAACACCTGCTGCCTCAAAGTCCTGTGTGTGTTTGATCTATCCCTGAAAGATCTTAAGGGTGTAAATTAAAAAAAGGAACGGAAATATGGGTTGCAATTGCTGCTCATACAAACGACCTATTGGGGTGTTTTTTTTCCCCGACATCTCGATCAGTGACAGTATTGGAAAGGATGCTCTGATACCTCTGCTCCCCTCTACACATCGATAACTCTTTTTTCTTTCCTTTACAATGTTTTTATTGGGGTTTTTCAATTATAACAAACATCACGCATTAGTACAACGGACAGTTTTGGCAGCAAATACAGTATAACATCAAATGAGTTGGCAGGTAAATAAAAACAGAGGCAGATATACAGGTGTTACAGTAATGACCATCTAATCTTCAACATTTCTATGATCTTATTTCAGTCGCCCCCCCCCACCCCAGCTTTACTGATCATTACTAACATTTTCTTTAAAAAACTCCATGAAAATACCCCAAATCTTTTCAAAAGCTCCCAGCCTTCCTTTAGTGATGTATGTTAGTTTTTCCATTGCAACACATGTTGTTAATATATTGATTTTTAATTGGTTTGTTCATGTTTTTTCCATTGCTCTCTTAAAGTCTGTTAGTGCACGACAAGGAATTTTCAATTTTGTTTTATGGCTAATCAGATTAAGAACCTCTTTCCAAAAATTTTTGACCACATCACATTCTTATAAGCAGTGTTATCTAAAGTGTCTCTCTGTCTTTCCAGCCACCTCTTCTCTCGTGTCTTGTCTTTGTCCCGTCTCTCTGCAGAACATCATCTCTATCTTTCTGCTCCCCTCTCTCTGCAGACCCTCCTAAGAACACCTCCGTCCTGGCTCGTCCCTCCAGTGTGGTGGACGCTGGCCGACCTTTGACCTTGACGTGCAGCAGTCAGGCCAACCCGGCAGTGGACAACTTCACGTGGCACCGCTTGGCTCTGGACGGGGGCTCTGTACAATGTTAGCATCGTAAAAATGTGGTTCCACTCAAGGTTAACATTACAAAATCATCAATACCGAACTCTATAACTGTTTGTAGTCAGTGAGGCGTCGCGCTCCGTGCGTCGGTCTGTATCCTCCCAACACTCTCGGAAACAGTAAGCGGATCTTCTCTCTTTCTGTGCTCAGCGTGGGGCAGCAAGTCCGGTCCCGTCTTCACCTTCTCAGAGGTCGGCCCGAGAGAGAGCGGACAGTACTACTGCGAGGCCCGGAATCGAATCGGAGCCCACAGCTCTCCGGTCCTCACTGTACGAGTCAGAGGTACGTCCTGACTCATGCATGGTCTGTCTGTGTGTTTCAGCAAAACAAAAAGAACGCATTTTATGTTTGTTAGTTCAGTTGTAGAGTGAAATATCTCAACAACTATCAGACGGATTTCTATGACATTTTATACACACATTCATGTTCTCCAGAGGATGAATCCTCCACTGACTGTTCCTCTAGTGCTACCATGATGAGGACATTGGATTATTAGATCCTTTAATATAATATTGGATGCCTTAACTTTAGGTCATCAGGTATTTCTGTTTTAATTTACATGATAAACATACTTGCCAATAACAGCATGTTAGCATTGTCATTGGGAGCATTTTGATTGCTGATGTTAGCATTTAGCTCAAACTGTGCCTAAATAACTACAGCCTCACAGAGCCGCTAGCAAAGCTAGACTTCCACACAGGTTGATTGTTCCTACCCTCTAATACAACCCACAGGAGCGTTTCCTAAATGATCGCCTCTACCGGTGGCAGGAGATCTACACGTCCTCATATCTAAACGGTCGCAGTTTTAAACACGTGGTTAACGTTGGTTCTGTTTTAGGCAACAAAACTACTTGGTTAGAGTTAGAAAAAGATTGTGGTTTGGGTTAAAA
>JAOVVB010061086.1:0-14337 GCA_028570985.1 Heterobranchus longifilis | reverse complement strand
GAAAATTCCTTGTATGCTTCTATACTTGTATATTCGCATACTTGGCAATAAACAATTTCTGATTCTGATTCTGATTTATCTGAAGATGTATTAACTCTGCTACAGATCCTCATATCTCAGTGGTTCAAGGGCCCTACTTCGATGACATGACATTCTGGGTACAGGTCTGGTCTAAAACCTGTATGTAGGCATTGATGTTCCCTTTTAAATGTACTGTAGGATTTAGCCCAGTGGTGGAAGGAGACACAGCTGTAATTTGAGAAAGTTTGTCACCCAACCTGCATGTGTTGCTCAGCGTGTTGCTCTAATTGGTTGTAGGTAACGCTTTGTTGCTCTGATTGGTTGTAGATCTATCCAATTGCGTCCAGAGGCATTTTGGTCTGTGCCATTGATAACGCTCCTTGGAAACCGATAATGAACTGAGAGGTTCCAGACTAATACGTATTTGCAAATTAGTCTGGTGATGCCAGTCCAGAGCAATTCTGCAGTACTTCTAGAAACACCCCTCAGATACGGGCTTACACATGGTACATTCTAGGTACCCCCCTCTATTTAAGACTTTGGACTCTCCCACTTCTGGTTTGACAGTAGGACCAGGAAACTTTGCATGGAGGTGATAACAGATGGATGAAAAGAGACAAAATACGTAGTTAAACTTGTGTTTCTTGATGGTATTTCTTACAACTGGTTGTGATTACTGTTACCATGCATAGCACAGTAAGCTGAAATGATACAGCTAACACTAGCTTCATATACTAATGTTAAAGCTAGCACTGGCAAGTAGTGCAACACTGGTATTAGGCTAGCGCATCAGCTAAAAATGGAATAAAAATACAGCTGTATGTCCCTTGGCTGTGTGCACCCTACTTATTAGACGACATGGGGTAACCACGTGACGTATAAACCACTGTGGGTTGACCTGTGGATTGAAATAGTATACTTTAGCTGGAAAGCACTTTCAAAACCCACTGCCATAAATCATCATTGTATGATGACTTTGCTTCCTGTCTATTCAGGCGGACGAGCTTGCTGACAGACAAAGGGAGGAACCTGCTGCTGCTGCTGCAGTGGACGAAGCAGTCGGACAAGGACCAATGACTGCAGTTTTAGTGCCTCCTCACAGGGTGTCAGTCGTATGGACGGCCTGGGTTTTCTTCAAAACTTTCTTCTCCTCCCTCATACCTGAGGCTCCTCAGGGTATGGCCAACTGACCACCTAGGACAGACGATTGATAGAGACAGCAGACATTTTTATATTTCTCAGTGGGGAACAATCATCTCTGATGGAAGGAAAATAAAG
The DNA here is from genome assembly GCA_028570985.1 of Heterobranchus longifilis. NCBI lineage: Eukaryota > Metazoa > Chordata > Actinopteri > Siluriformes > Clariidae > Heterobranchus > Heterobranchus longifilis. The sequence continues at coordinate 13,038 of JAOVVB010061086.1, read as the reverse complement.
ATGTCTGGGGCTGTCAACTCAAGAATACATAAAACCAAGGGCATTGTACGTGTGCACATCAACAATGACTGGAACCTCCCTATTGAAACAGGACAGGAGTTCAAAGAGCTTCTGCGTGACATTGGTCTCTTTTGAAACACAAAGTTAAAACACCAGCAAAATAAAGCAATGCCAAACCCTTGAATTTCCAAAATTATGGACTGAAAACAAAGGACACGAAGGACTAGAAACATCAGGCAACATAACAGAATAATAGAATAATAGATTATTCAATGGGATCTCAGCTGTCCCTAAATTATTCTTACCATGAGGAGGTTTATATACAATGGCTTTCTGATCCTCTAGGATTCATTACACCTGGTCTTAAGCTAAGTCAGTCATAACTTGGTGTTTTAAGTCCGACCTAATAGTTATGCCGGTTACGTCCCTCAACAGGCTTGTCCTTTTGCCAGGCTGCAATTGTAAATAAGATATTGTTCTTAATGACTTGCCTGGTTAAATAAAGGTTGAATAAAAAAAAAAAATAATACACCATCTAGGCTTAAGCCTGCTTCTTGTTAAGACAGGCAACTGTCTTATCTTACTCCTAGTCAGGAGCAGGCGTAAAGTCAAAATCAACAATGATATCACTGTATACGAGACTGTCCTACCCTAAAAAATGAAACTGTTAGCTGTTATTTTTAAGTAACGTAACAACCGGAACTATGTCACAGTCTGCGTCACATGCGTAATAGCGTCATGTACAGATGCACAGAAGTGACAATTTTTTTCTAACCACACCAAGTTGTTTTGTTGCTTAAACAAAATGTTAATGACATGACCTTTTCTTTTTCTCCGATCCACCATAATAACTTTAACTCAAATGATTAGCTATACATTAGCAAGACAGCAGGAGATTGTTAACAATGTATCATAGTAACGTGGGCATGAACGTACAATGCTAAGGCTGTGCGTAATTGAGACTAGGGTTAAGTTAGGTTGGTGCAATCACCGTGAAGTCCATTCTAAAGACTGGTCTTAATGAAGACCGACTTAGCAGTTAGGACCAGATTTAGTAAAGACCAGTTGGTGCAACCCACTCCAGATCAAAACTCTTATATACAATACACATATAAGGATTATATGGACAATGCTGTGAGAAGTGAAAATACATACACAGACAGAACTCGGTACTTCCCATGCATGGAACCTGGGTGATTACAGCTGTAAAAGTATGGCAGATGTTGTTTTCAGTTGTTTGACAGACTTTGCATATGACTATTGACGCATGGAAACCTCCAAAGGATTTGAGCTGAACTGATAGCATTGCAATATTTGACTTTGACAATCTATCTGAATTCATGTATTATGTTTGAAATCCCCCAGGAGTGAGTCCTAAAACCCGGAAATGAGTTAGCATTTTAGCACTTGGTTCCCTCATCTCATAGTCATTGGGTCTTTTTAATGAGGTTTTGGTTAGATGCTTGAAATAAGGTCTGTGGTTAACCCAAGTTTAGTCTGGCTAGGTACGTAAGCAGTGTCGGCATAAAGCCTTATACTTCCACCGGGAGGAGACCGCCGGTCAGAGGAAGTCCCTTCTTCCTTCCATGTGGTTCTCAAAGTCCCTTTGCTGCAGCCAGGGAGTAGTGCCGCTCAAGACGATTGTGATTGGTTTAAAGAAATATAAACAGGCCAGGGAGTTGTTTCCACTATACTGGAGTGAAAGCTATTCAATCCAGACCTCCTCCCAGCATGGACACAGTGCTGTGGAGATAGGTCTGGCTACGCGAGACTAACGCAAGTTTAACAGATTTTCACGTTTTGTCCTACGATATAAAATGTCTGTTAACACCCCAGTTGTGAATTTCGAAGCTTTTAAGTGTCTTCAAAAAGGCGGTTGCTAATAAGTGGCTGAAGGAGACTACAGAGGTTGTTGAGGACATTAAACATCACCGTCAGTTTAGTAGTGCGATGGTGAGTCACACGACCGTGGTGTAGTTTATAACGTTAGCTTTTAACTTCTGGCGATTGTATTTACGTTTCGAAAATCATAAAGGTGGTGCTCATTTGTGACTATTATCTTTCTGAACAAAACATGTAAGTATCATAAACTTTTGTTTGCCACAGAGCTCATTCTGTGCAATAATCCGAAATCCAACGGAAAAATCCCATTGGCCTTTTGTCGAGGGAACCAGGGCAACAGAACTGGACAAGGAAGGACTAAATTCAAATCATGAACAAAAGTCATGATTCACAGAATTGAAAATAATATTGTACGACTTTACCAGTTCTGTTTTAGGTGGATTTTCCTATTATTGATCATTGGGTGATGGTAATTGTAACTAAATGCAAATTAGACCTTTCTGCCAAATTGCTGGGTACATTTTCTATAGTGAGGTTGCCAGTAATAAATAAATAAAATAAAGTTTTGTAAATAATATGTTCACAAAGCACTTTATAACATGTATCTTATGCAAGCTTTTTTTACATATACAGTAGAGGGGTTATGATTTATTAGTCTTTGTTGGAAGATTTCTAATATAAAGAGTTGTGTTTCAGAGACATTACATTTCAGGTCAAGATTAAAACCCTGTTAAAACAGGTTTAAAGTCGGATAAGTGCTATATTAATCACAATAAATATTGCTTTTGAAAAAAAAAAAATGTTTGAAATGTTTATAATGTCCGAATCTTTCGAATATTGATGGACTTAAAGCCAGTTCACCTCTCAGTTGGCTTGTGGACATAGTGTTCTCTTATGACCCAAGGGATTGCCTTATTTTATTTGTCACAGGTCTTAACTTCATTCAGTTAACATTCCAAATACTCAACTAAATGTGGTGTAATGAAGCTACCCAACATCATTCCTACTGTACCTGTATATTTGTTAAGCATTTTAATGTCATATTGATTGAGAAACCTTCACAGATCAGATTCCTAAATGATAACAGCTATGTTCAGACTGCAGGCAAATCTGTTTTGTATCTCAAATCAGATCTTTAAGACAGACTGTCCGCATGGTTCGCCAACCTATGTGGATTGGTTGCTGTGGTAACAACATACTTGTTTGTGTGGTGTGACAGAGGAGGCTCACATGTTTTTTTTTTGTTTTTTTTTGCTGTCCAGACTTTGTAAAATCAATCTGGATACAACTTAGAAATCCCACAAAAAAACAGATTTGGGCTGGCCGTCTGAACAAAGCCAATGAGTTTTTATTAATGCCATTACTGGTCACTTTACTCAAGTCATCAAAATGATGATGTCATGCTGTTATGTAGTTTGAGGAATAAAGGAATAAACAGGAACAAGAAATACATAGGTTTTAGGCCTATTATCTTCTCTTAATATCACTGTAAAAAAGGGGGTGAATTACTGTACACCTATAACTTTTCCCTCTTCTTGTAACATAATCCATTTTGAGTACAGCATTAGATCCTTGGGGAATGACAGTAGTTTGTGACATTGGTCACCATGTTTAATTGGAAATTTAACATTTTATTTTGTTTGTCTTTCTGTGAGAACTGCTTATTGGTATATATATATATATATATATATATAAAGTGTGTGTTGAGGGAAACTTTAAATATGCAATAAATGCTCTTAAGTGTAACCGTTCCTTATTGTGTTTTGTTGCAGATATGGCTTGTGAGGACAGTGTTTCTACTGATTTCAATATAAAGAGCAACCACAATTTGTTGGCTGCATGTTTAAATGAAACTCCCAGGCTGAAAAAGAGTACCACTCCGACCCTGTATGCACCTGTGTGGCCATACCAGCAGGACTGCATGATATTTCTGTTCTGTCAAAGTCTACCTGTAAGATGAGATACATTTTGTTTGCCTGAGACAGGACTAGGAGTCTACAGCCATGCTAGCTCTGTAAGTCTGTAGTCTACTTTGGCACAGCAGTGCTTTGAGCTATATGGTAATGTCAGCATGCTAAAATGTTGATGTTTGCATTGATAGCAGGTATAATGTTTGCCATTGTCACCATTTAAGTTTAGCATGTTGGTAAGTTAACATTTGCTAATTGGCACTAAACATAAGCTTTGCATGTATGTGGTCATAAGCCAAAATGATAGTTTGACCTGATGATGACTAGCCTGGCATTAACCTCTCAGTTGATTTTCGATTTCCAAGGAGCGTTATCAACGGCACAGACCAAAATGCATCCGGATGCAATTGGATAGACCTACAACCAATCAGAGCAACGCACTGAGCAACACATGCAGATTGGGATGGCGGCCTGGTCACAAAGTTTCTCAAATTACAGCTAAACAGTATACTAAAATGTGTTTTTGAAAACATTATACGGCGGAGTTGGGGAGGATGGCTAAGTCAGTACTGCTGTGCTATGCAAGTGTTTCCCACAGAATTTAGTGAGACTGTGGTGGGTGGACCTCAGACCCTCTAGGGGGTTTCCAGGGTCAAAAGTTTGTACATTTTCAAGTTAAATGCATCAATCTGGTGCACTTTGAGAGCAGAATTAAGAGGCTAGATCTCTTATAACTGTGTGCTCTTATTAACAATTTAGTCAAATCTAGAAATGAAGCTATAGCATCCGTTCAGTCAGGAAGACAATCCTTTTGCAAGCTTATACCTGTAGTTTTACAGGTCTAAGCTTTGCCTGTGCATTAATAATGCGAGGCAATGATAAGAGGAGCACACAGCCACTGCTTCTGGGTGCACTGCCACATGCTATTCACATCTTGATCTCACACATATTGATTTATTCTCTTACTGAAAGCTGGCTGCGTGCCTGAACGAAGCCACTCCTCCCAGTCATATTAATTAATACTCCTCAATGCAGCAGGCATGGTGGTGGAGTTGTAGCCATTTATTGTAACTCATTTGAAAGCTTATTATTCTTAGTCATTCACACCCACCCTGGAAAATATCACAGCCAATTCTATTTGTTATAGTGTATCACGTTCCTGGTCTGTACTTTGAATTTGTATCTGAATTCTCAGAGTTTCTATAAAGTTTAATCCTTAAATAAGATAAAGGAATTATTTTAGTTGATTTTAATATTCATGTGGACATCGATAACGACAGCCTTAGTACTGTGTTTATCACATTATTAAATTTGATTGGTTTCAGTCAGTCTACATAAACCAGCCCACTGTCACAACCACACCCTTGTTGAAATTGAGCACATAATAGTCTTCCCACAGAATCCTTTTTTATCTGACCATTATTTGATTACTTTTGGACTCTTACTACTGGACTACTCACCACTAGGCAAATGTTTCTACACTAGATGTCTATTGGATAGTGCTGTAGTTAAGTTTAAGGAAGTGATTCCATCAGCATTTAATTCAATGGCATGTCTCAATATAACAGAGGAATTATGTCGTGTGCACTCGTGTGCATGTTAACGACAAATCCCCTATGCATGCTAAAGTTAGTCATGGCGTTCCACAAGGTTCTGTGCTTAGACCAATTATTTTCATTTTGTATGCTTCCTTTAGGGAATATTATTAGGAAACACTACATACTCCATACTTTCATTGTTATGCAGATGATACCCAATTATGTCTATCGATCAAGCCAGAAGAAACCAATCAGTTAGCTAAGCATTGTAAGCATAACATTAACATTAACATTGACACTAAATATAGGCTATAGTTTAGGGGCTCTGTAGAATTCTGACTTTAAATCAGAAGTCTGAAATTAAAGTCAGAATTCAGATTTTCTTTCTGACAAAATTCAAAATATATAAATTAATAAACTCAGAATTCTGACTTTTATAAACTTTACTAAAGTCAGAATTCAAATTTTTCACATGCGGCCCTAATCCTGTTCTGTAGGTTGTGATAATTGTTGCCCTACATTTTCATAAAGTGTAGAGCCTGGAGTGCTACAAAACTATTAAGTGACATGTAACATTTCTACATGGAACATCTGTTCAGTGCTGTTCTAGCTTCTTGTCCTCCACTTGCTATTTTTATAATGTATTAGTTTCCTTCATGCATTACCATATTGAAAACATAAGAATATGTCCCTGTATGACATCAAATGTCTGTACTGTAGTGTTTGATCTGAATAATTAAAACAGTTTGTGTATCTGCCTGATGTTTTGTAGCACTTGCATCATAGAAATGGTTGTACTTTGACCAATTTACTTTAAAGGGACTTTCTGTGAAAGACTACTCTGAGTCAGTGAGTAAGTTGCCCATATCTGATTGGATGAAGGACAGGGCTTCCACTAGATCGTTTCAGCACATAGAGACCTCCCTGACAGTGTAGAGAAGAAGGTTAGTAGGCTGTAGGGTTCCAAAAACGCGGGCTGAAACCTCTAAAATCACATGTGAGAGCAGACTAGGCACTGCAAATGGGAGTTGGGGTCTAAAAGGAATAACTCAGGAAAGAAACTTATACTTACAAAGATAAAGTCAACAAACAGTCCACAGGGTTAAAAACCTTAACTGACTCTCACAGAGGTGACAGATCCACTTGCACAATGCCTCGTGATGTTTTCTCTCCGCTGCTGCTCCTGCTGTTGTTCCTATCTGTGTTTGGGATGTCCCACGCCTGCCTGCAGGACCCTGATTCAGCTTACAGATTCACCGGAGCTGTATGTCGCCTCACCTATCCTGCAGCTGCTGTGTGTGAGTGGGATTTTGACCCTGTTTTGGTATTTACCTCTAAAGACTTGTTTCATTCATCTATTTAATCAATGCAACCATTCATCCTTTTATTAAACAACTTACCAAAATTGCTATGAGAAGGATTTAATGATAGATTTCACACCAGTGGTAATGTTTGTGCAATTGATTCCCCTGATGTTGTTCTTCCCAGTTCAGTATCAAACTATGTAAAATACAGTCTACCATGTTTGTAGCATACACTAAAGCTGGAGACATACTTGCTTTCGGCTGTGGCTCAGTAGGTAGAGTAGTCATCCACTAACCAGAAGGTCGGTGGTTTAATCCCCAGTCTACATGTCAAAGTATCTGTGGGAAAGATGCTGAAACCCAAATTGCTCCTGGCATGTGAGTGTGTGTGAGTTTATTTTCCCTGATGAGCATGTACCTTGCATGGTGTGAATGGGTGAATTACTAGCAGTGTAAAGCACTGAGCATTGAGTGGTCGCAAAGACTAGAAAAGCGCTATATAAGTAGTGCATTTAACTATGTGTAGCCTACATGAATGCATGCCGCTCCCTCACATATCCTGCATCCGTTTTTGTCTGTGTATGCACAAAATGAACGTGATGCGACGTCTAAGCGAACAGGTGGTTAAACAGCAAACCTCTGGCTTAATAGTTCAATCATTAAGGTAGGTTAATGGGTAGCTTCTTTGTTGTAGTGCTGTTAGCTGTTCGGGAAGAGAGGAGCCTTTCAACGAGGCCAGTGGAAAAGAGAGAGGATCCACTCCAGAGGATGAAAGGAGGGGGTGTCTGTGAGGGAGCTCTTGGTTGAGTTCATAGTTTGTGGGGCTGTGCCCAAACCGAGAACTCTAGGTAATTGAGTACATTCACTGACTTACAGGAAGTTTTTCACTACCAAAGCACAGTTTAAAGTCACACAAATTAACATTTCAGGTATGGGTCCCTACAACAATCACCTAGAGCAATACAATAAACCTTAAATCAATAATGCATTTTCTGAATGTGGTAATGGGAATACGACACATAGGCCTACCTGTTTTGAGTGTAGAGAGAGCAAAATGCTGTCATGCATATTATATCTTCACAACATGCCTAATATGAGAAAAAGGCAGTGTTGACGGTAGCACGTTATTGATTTATTTTCATGTAGTGTCTTGTAGATGTAGGCATGGTAGGCAGGTCGTGGGACGCAGAGTCAGACTGATGTCACACTTGGGGGGTGGTGGTGGCTTGTCTCATTAGCTCTTAGGAAAGAGGTTGCAGCAGAAGCTGTCTTGTCATGTGGAGGACAAAGGACTGAGACAGCGGGTCTCAGACACACCTTTAAATGTTTATACACCTTGAGGGCCGGGCTGGCCAGAGGTGGACTGCACCCGAGGGTCCAGAGGAGTCAGTCGAACCAAGGTTTAGGTTTAAACATGCAGGTAAAACATGCTTGTTGCCAAAACATGCCGGTTGCCAAAACATGCCATTTACTGAAAACATGCCAAAGAATGCAGACATACTTGAATGACCTAGATGTTAAAACACTACAAAAGACCACTGCAAAAGAAAACACCACATAAAACAACAAGGCGTATGCCGAATGTGTGATACGACTTTTACTGATATTAGAAACAAACATAATTTGATCATCGGTGCTCAAGAGGTGAATCCTCCATATACTATAGCTCTGGAGGATAGTTTATCCTAATTTGCTCTTACCAGTGGATCGCCATATGAACTTCATCCACAGGAATCATCACCAATCTGTCTCGAAACATTGGCTTTTGTAGGATTGCTCTCCATTTATCGTTGCAGACGAAGGTTTCAGCTGATCCGTAGACAATGGAAAAATGGCCAGCAGCTATTTTGACGTCAGTGTCAGTGTCTTGGCCAGCGTAAGCTGCAGCTACCCCCCTTGACTGTAGCATTTTAACCTGGTCCTCCATTATTGCGACTAAGGGGGACACCACCAAAACTATAGCATTTTCATGCCATCTTGTTTTGTCTACAGTTAGCCTTGCTAACTCACTGCAAACAATAGCCCACGCTTGGTAAATAAAACTTTTCCCAAAACCAGTCAGTAACCATGGAAGAACGTCCCTGTTAGGCAGCAAATGTTGTAAACATATTCTTTGTATATCTTTACAATCATTAACCGACAGAACAGAGCAGGCCTGCCTTATTGCATGATCCAAATCTTCAAAACTTGCCATTTTCAGTGTATAGGTTGATAACTTGGAGGCTGTTGTTGTTTCCCGTAGCGAAGAGACATTGAGAATGCTAACACGAAGGGGAGGAGGGACTTCCTGCAACCGGAGCCATCCGCCCGGCGGTAGTAGTGCCTCTATGCCGACACTGCCAGACTACCTTTAACCTAGCAGCCCGTATCATCTGCCATGTTCATATCAAACCTTTTAAATGTAGGCTGGGATACACTCTGGAGTTACGGGGTATGACACATGCACATTTTAACTTTACCTGCAGTGTTGAAGGGTTACTGCAGGCGGTGCTAGAAATAAATAGATCAGACAGAACTTTTTGGGTCCATAATTGTGCACCATCTGTTGAGGATTTCAGCAAGTGCAGACCAGATTTAACTGCGTGTGTTGTGCCCCAGTGATATGATGCAAGAGGTCCCACTTTGCTTCAAATTCTGACATTTTTTTGCTTTCTACCTACTGCACCTTTAAGTGTCTTTGACCTTATGCCTATGCTTGTGTGCTCCTGGCAGTGAATGAGAAAACCACTAAAGTGATTGAGTCAGCGTTCCAACATGCCAGATACCCAAGTGTAAAGGGAGAGAAATCCCTGCTCTTTATAGGCAGAGTCACATATGGCCTGGACAAGTAAGTGGACACACACATGCATACACAGATGGACACACAGAATTTCATAAAAGCATGTAATATTTCTCCATTGACCCACCCAGTTTGGAGATTCACAACCTGTCGATTGGTCGGAGTGCATTTGAGCTTCATCCAGGGGAAGGCATCGCCTTGGAAATAAGCAATGTGTCTGCAGTCTTCAGAGGGAAGATCCAGTATGGATACGGCAGCTGGCTGTGAGTCTGAGTGTATGTGATCAGCAACAATCCATGTATAATACTCAGCACCTGAAGACAGCAAGAAAATCATATTTAAAACATTAATTTCCTTCATGGTTGTCAGACAAAAACAAAACAACACAAAAGAATCACAAAAATAGGATATACTCTACACAGCACCAAATAAACTGTGGTAGTGTGTTGTAATGATATGACTTGACTAATTTCATTAATCCTATTTAGTCCCATTTAAGGCCTGGGGCCTCATTTATAAATGTTGCATATGCACAAAAGAAGGCGTATGCCATTTTCTAAGCAAAGTTTGGGATTTATAAAATACAAACCCTTTGACTCATGCATACGCACATAAACTGGAAAATGAGAAACTGTGACTCACACGGCAGAAGGATGAAACTCGAGAAACACTTTGATATTGATACCATGGTGTAAAAATAAATCAAAATATTGCCTCTCATGTATTATACATGATGAGTTCCCTCCAGTGGACATGAAAAAAGAAACCTGATTTAGAATAAATTCAAATGGAGGTATCTGTATTTGTAAAATAACACCTCAACTATGTTGTAGTTTAATCCAGAATCATATTATATTTGATTTGTAATTAAAACAAATTAAACACTTTGGATGTTAGGAAATGCATTCTCATGAATAAAAAGGTGAACAGTTTAATTACTCCACTTTTATGTCTGACTTAAGTTTTAATTTTTATTTCTGAGAGGGTCGGACCTTCTGAGCCAGCAGCTTTCACAGCGTCTTATTTTCTTGTTTCAACCTCCCCTACAAGAACTTTAATTTCACACCGTGTGAAATTTGGCGTACTGGCAGAGATCAAATGAACAAAAACACCGGCACTCACTGATAAGTAGTAGTAGTCTCTTCTTTATTGTGGGCAAAATAAACCAAAACGAACGCATTTCAGCTATGAGCCATCACCAGCGTAATGGAGACAGCAGACAAGTTGCTTTATAAACACACAGGTGAGGTTCATATTCCAATCAGAAACAGAAAAAACATAATTGAGTAATAAAGCACATAAGTGAATCTGCAGTTTAGTATTCATGGTGAGTTGGTAATTTGATGTAATCAAAGCTAGTGTTTGTTAGATTGACATAAGCATGCAATTAAGCGCAAGTGGGGTAAGATGAGCCAGTTTTTACTCATGTCCTTGAGGCAAGGAAAAATAAGACAGAAGTACAATGAAAATATCTACCATTATTTCAGTATGTCACTTAGCATTATAAAAATGTATCTATGACAAATTACCTTGAAAATATGACTTCCCAAAAAAAGTGTTCCTGTGGCTCAACTTAGTTTAAACCTGAGCATAATTGGAAAAACAATAATTTACCACTTTAAAGAAAGTAATTTAATAATACATTTTACCTTTTCCAAATAGCAAATTATCTATTTTCTTAAAGCTATCTTAAAACACATAAAACTGAACAATTACAGTTTAATATTCAGAGTATTTTCATGTTTGCCATTGGTGAAAAGATTTTAAATATTTCTGTTGAATAAGGGTACTCATCCAAATTTAAAGGACAGTCAGTGTAATTTTGAGGAGCAAAAAAAGCCCAAAAAATCATAACAAAATTATGTTGATGAAGGAAGAGTTCAAATCTGCTGGCATCCAGTCATGTATAATAAAAAAAAGGTGCCATGCCTTTCTTGAACCAATCTCGACCTTAAAGAATATAATTCACTCTATGAAGATACTTTATTTAACTGCACTGAGATAAGTTTGGCTTTGCTGCTTTTCTACAATGTGATTTAAAATAATCATCCACAGTTTGATTGTATAATTTTCTGATATTGCCGTACATGGTTATACTTAAATGAAATTATATAGGCCTAAAATATGCCAAAAGTTGTGTTGTACTTTTTCAGTGAGCAACATTGAAAGGGAGGTTTGAAATAGTTCTTCAGCATACGATTTTATTCAAACTGCATTAACAACATGCAATACCCTATCTTGCATGGTAATCTTAAATGTCAATCAGCGACAGACATTCCTATTTATAGGGCTGGTCCTGCGGTCCAGCCAAAAATTGGCAAACAGTAAGCAGTAGCTATAGGAAGTATAGTGTACAACTTTTAAATTATGTCATTCTGCTGTGTACTATACATCTATCCAATACAATCTGAATGCAGCATTAGGTAATACACTGGATATGCACCTCATACAACTGCACTTAAAAATCTGAACTATAACTTTAAAGTGCTAAGAGTTTGTTGCTGTTGTGTTCATTGCATTTCCCACAGAGCAACACTGTAATCCCTCTCTGTGGATTTCCTGTTGATTAAGCTTGAGTTTCTGTAGGTTGCTCTTTCAACCATGACAGCAACTTCCTTTGTACCAAGAACATTTCCCAGTAAATTGTTGTATTTATCTGCCACTTGTATTTCTTTTTCATCTAGGGTCAACGTTGCACATTCAGTTGACTTTGAAATTGAATCTCAGATTGATCTTGGAATCAACCCCAGACTTTGTAAGTACCTTATTTTGTATATGTACACATTATTGAGGAGTGATAGAAACTGCAGTAAGAACAGTGCTTGAATTGGGCCAGTAGTACACCATTTCTTTTTTACATTAAGTAGGTAATTATTTGTTTCTAGGTGGTTCATAAGTTGCATTGTCACAGCTTTTACCATAACCTTGGAGAGAACAGGAATGATGCTAATTGATCGATAATCACCCACTTGATCAGGCGCTCCAGATTTAGAAATAGGCATTACTCTTGCTTGTTTCCACACTTAAGGGAATTTCCCACTAGCCATGGACGTGTTGATCAAGTGGGTTAGTGGATCAGCCAATATATCACCATACCTTTTTAGGAATGCAGTATCCAGATTATAAAGATCTGCTGAGTGCGTTCTTGTGAATTTATCAATAATTTCAATAACTTTTTTTTAGTAATTGCTCTTTATTTATGGTGATAATTGCTTGTAATTCTAATAAATTGCCTTCTTCTTTATTTATGGTTGTGTCAGACCGGCCTGTTCGCTCAAAGTTATTGTCAAGTTCCTCAACTGACCCGATAAAGTAGTCATTAAATGCTTGTGCATGTTGTGTGAGTTGTCTGCTGTCAGAGATAGTTAGATTTCTCACTTTGAGTCCATGGTTCTACCACTGCGCTAGCTGGGCACCCCATTACTCGATTTCTAAGCCCTTTGTATAAGGCCATAGCGGTATTTGTTTGCAAACTTATGAATGCCTAAAAAACAGCATGCAGCTCTGTTCTGTATAGAGTCTGTTGTTTTCCTTTCTTTGAATACAAGACCTGCCCTTTGTGTGTGAAACTAAATTATTTATTATTATGTATCCCTATAAGACTGGACTTAATTTTCCAAAATCACCATCTCAGCCCTTTTTGGAAATGGGGTTTCAGTTTACAT
>JAOVVB010061075.1:0-14337 GCA_028570985.1 Heterobranchus longifilis | reverse complement strand
AGAATGGAGTTCGGATCTGTCAATATTTTGCCACACGAAGACTTTTTTTTTCACACAAATACCGTCATATACCGTATACTCCGGTAAAATGGCCGTCTCATATGAAGGTATGAAAAAATAGATACCGCCCAAGCCTAGTTCCTGACCCTTTTAAAACACCAAAGTCACACAATAACACAAACACTAACCAATCGAGGCAGCGGCAGACCAGTAACTCATAATAATAATAATAATAATCAATAATACTAGATGTATACAACAGCTTCAGTTCCTCGTCTGATGGAAAGGTAAAGCAGTGAACATTTTCTAAATATAGAGTACACTTAAACTGGCATTGATTTTTTTAGATGCCTAAAATATATCTTTGTTTAGCTTCTGTGTTGGGTAGCAGACCGCCATCGACTGTAGGTAATACACTGACTATGGATAAGTACCTCATACAACCCCACTTCAAAAGACGCGAACTATCCCTTTAACATATATCGGAAATCAATCTAAAGTAGGAGAAGCAATGTAAAGCGGAGGTAAAAACAAGAGATAGACAGAGGGCATAGCCTGTGTGTGCACTGTATTAGCCTGGCAAGCTAACAGTCAGCAGTAAAGGAAATGATGCAAAAACTTTATTTCAAAGCGAAGCTCAAAATCCCCAATGACTTGGGGAAGACTGCTTTATTGTGGGAATTTTATGGCCAGTGATTGTGGCTGTTTGAACTCTCAAATTCAGTTGGGAAAAAAAAGTTTACAGCCACATTCATCTGGCCAATGTCTGGAAAAGGTCATGTGGAGTTTGATGACAGTAAGACAGTTTGCTGTTATACGCTGCTATTGTGTCATGTGCTGCTAGTTGGCTGCAATTTGTGCAGTGTAGTTGTAACTAAATATGCAACCTAAGTGCATTTTCTCATTAGCTAATATAAGATACTTGTGCAGAGTCTTTGTGCTGGTGCTGCTCTGCCCCATTTTGTGTAAGACTATGGCTGTTCACAGATTAGTTATTTATTTATTATTTGTGAGTGGTAGTCTGTATGTGTATCTAAAGCAGGCCATTCTCTTTCCTTTTAAAGGATGAAATTTGGCTGTACAAGTTCCTTACCAACTTCTGGCAGTTGACACACAGTGCATTTACTTGGAAACCTAGGTTTTTATTGCTTTAGTCCATGTGTTTTATCATTATGCAAATAAATCCAGTGAGAAAACCAACCTCGTGGGTGTCTCCTGGGACCTCTTGTTCCGAGGTACTCTGTCCCATTGTAACCCTGTTTCTTCATAGGGATGGTCCATCAACGGCCGCTGGAAACAAAAACAGACATGCATACTAAATTTTTCATGGAAGACATTTTGACATGTCACAGTAGGAAAAGCACAGGTGAAAGGTTGAATGTCTGCTGTGAAAATGGTCCATCAAAGGGGAAAATAATGCCTGTGTTTACTGTTTACTGAAATTGATGCATTCATGGCATCCATGGACAGATGCCACCTTACTTGTAGGTACTCGACATCTATAAACATCCTTTCACACCTCAGGACTCAGCAGAGTTTCTTTTGACGCCCAACGTCTGGCTCCAACTACAAAATTACCTCAGCACACTTTGTACTCCCATTAAGAAAACTCTTACTGTAACTATGGACACGTATGCACACAAGCAAACACTACATTGCTCCAAGCTACTGCAAACCAGTGAAGAGACAGCAGTGTGTGTTTAACAAGAGAGAGAACATGAAGCTGTTGGCACAAAGCCTTGCTTCAGGGCAGAGGATTTGAATTTTTGAAAGTCACTGTTTGTATTCTTAACTGTCTGTAGGTTGTAACAATCATAATTAATCTCTCCTTAAAATTGCTTTCACTGAATAGTAGAATCAAAGGATCAAATTATTGCATCTTACAGCAGCACAATGGCGAGGACACAGGACCAGGCTTTGTCTGTCACTCACACACACACACACACACACACACACACACACACACACAATCTAGATATAAAAACCTATCCAGATGGTAACCCCTTCCCCTCTTTTTATCCATCCCTCTCCTCCCTGTGGGATGATCTTCTTACTGTCCCAATTAAACCACTCCTATTGGGGATTTAGAGAGAACATTTACAGCAGCATAATCAAAATTAATCATTTGTGGGCATAGTTTTTCTATACAATTTCTTCTTCTTTTTTTTTAGGCCGAGTCGACTAATCGATTGGTGGATCGGCAACTATTTTGAAAATCAATGAATCTTTTAAGTAATTTTTCATGCAAAAATGGTAGAAAATGCCGTTTTCTGCCTCTTAAATATAGCGATTTCCTGCTTTTCTCTGTTTTGTATCATATTTTTATGTGCCGAAGATTTGAAACAAACTCCCACCAAACATGCAGCCTCTGTTGATAGTTCAAAACTTATTTTCATGATTTGGCTTTAAATTGATTTCATCCTGTCCTAATATCACTGTAACTATTTTGATATTTCTGTTATATTTCTCAACTTGTTAATGGCTTTTTATGTTTTAAATGTTGTACTATCTTATAAGATTGTTTTTGTTTTTATCACCATCGACTTACTAGTTTTATCCTATTTTTAATGTTATTTTTGTATTACCTTTTTTCCTTGTGTATTCTTTTGTCATTTTAATTTGTAAAGCACTTTGAGCTGCATTTCATGTTGTGAAAGGTGCTATATAAATAAAGTGTATTATTATTATTATTATTATTATTATTTATTATTATTATTCATAAAACTGGGATGGACATTTTTCACTATTTTCTGACATTTTATAGCCCAAACGATTAATCAGGAAAATAATCAACAGATTAATCGATAATGAAAATAATCCTTAGTTGCAGCTTTATTGTATACTATTATGTGTGAGTGATCTCAGTAGTGATGAAGAGGTTTTCACCAGCATACAACTTGATGTCTTTGCGAGAAAAGCTGTGGAGAAGCAGAATATTTTGTTTTGACCTGAAATGCCTGTCCCTTTGAGAAATTAACAGCTGCTGCATTAATAAATAGTATGTTTTGCTTACGTTTGATTTCCTGCACAACACATTTTCACTTCATATCCTCTAACCGCTCATCTATAAACACTACCCCTGCAAACAGACACTGTAATATTTTGCTCCTTTTTACAGTCATACAACCATGCATGCACATTTGCTGGGAGTAGCAGTGTAACCAGGATTCTCTGATATCTGAAGCAATGATTCCCAAAGTGCATCCAGGCTGGCTACATACCACCTCTCTGCCCACATCTGCCAGTACAGAGTGATTCAGCTGACACAGGCGTATGTGCTGTAGCTGCTGGGACGACAAGCTTCCAACTGTCTATGGACAAATAAACAGCTATGTTAGCTTCGCTCGCCGAGGTCCACCGATTTCCCACTCGTACTCTGACAGATCCAGCAGAAAGTGAGGCTGGAGGGAAAACAAGCTGTCTAACAACACACTCTGTGTTTGCTGAGGGCATACAAAGTAGGCTACTACAGCACTACCATGAAGAAGCCTATAAACAAGCAAGTGTCTCATGGCTAATAGCCCGAACTTCAAGACCATTAGAGAAAAGACAACATTACCATAGCCACAGAGGCCTCTTGTTCTGTATCCAAAGTATTTATCTAAAAGGATATTTGTATGCATGGAGATGAAGAGAAAAATATTATTGATCGCCATTTGGTCTGACAATACATTGTGAATGCAGTTGATTGATAATTACTCTATAGATGCTCAAGTTGAATACTGCTCATAAAAAACAAATAAAGAATCTGAGGATGTGCCGCAACTAATGTTTAGCAGCTATAGCCTAATCGATTAGTCGATCGACAGAAAAATAATCGAATTGAATTGAATCAACTATTTTGATAATCGATCAATCTTTTTCAACCATTTTTAAAGCCAAAATATCAAAAGATTGTCTGGCTGCAGGTTCGTCAAATTAACCGATAATGAAAACAGTCATTAGTTGCAGCACTGTAACTGATTAATTAACTCTATATAAAAGATAATAAAAAAATAGTAAACGAGAGAAGAAAAAAAAAGCTCATCACACAACTTCCAAGAGCCCAAGGTGATGTCTTCAAATATCTTGGAAGTCCAAAACCAAAAGATATTCACTTTACAAAAACAGAAAACAGAAAAGTAGCAACTCGTATCATTTAAGAAGATGGAACCAAATAAGGGTTTGTTTTTTCACTATTTTTGCTTGAAAAATGACTGAAACGATTCATCAATTATCAAAATAGTTGACAAATAGCAGACAAATCGATTAATTGACTAAATGCTCCAGCTCTGATCAGATGCTCAGTTATTAATGACAGTGACTATGGTTTGTGCTGATAATAACTGTCGGAAATTTACATAATATATCTCGCAGTGATACCAGAAATGTCCCAGTAGTATCCTACAAAACAACAACACAGGCGGGCATCAGCTGCATCTTTTGTCTGATGTATTTCCTGCTCAGTCTATAACATCAGAGACTGGGAGAGGGTGGCTGAACTGCTGCATGGATGAAATTCAATCAGTGAAAGGGTGAGGATGCAGTGTCATGTTACATGAAGTAACCGTGTGAGTCACAAAGACCACGTGACAGGACGCTGCTGAGAGGGACACAGTTTCAAGGCCATAATCACAAAAATGATCATTAATGTTGACTATTCTGTGTTCAGCAACTATTTGTAACATTAAATATTTGTATATTGAAGTTACTTATTATTGCCTGTTACGTATTATTCATTATTTGTTTTCTATCAATATCATGTTTTGATCAAATAGTCATAAGTTAACGTCATGCCACCATATGTAAAAATGTGTATATTATAATGACATCATTAGACTTAATGCTACAATATTTATCTTTATTCATATGTACTTTTTCACAGAAACTGTGAATGACATTTTAAATATTAGTGATCTCATAATGGTACTGAGCCCCGAGGGGGACATGGGGAGAAAAAAAACTAGATGGATGAAAAAGTACATTGCTACATGCAATTTAAAAATTAAGTAAATTTGCCTAATGGAAATGTGTGTTTGGTACTTTCACCTGACCACTACATGTCTGTCAATCTTTCAGGAATGGGAAATGAAGAGGGCTGTCCTCGACCAAAGAAATCTTTAGTCTAACTAATCAATGAGTTGATTTAATCAACAGATCTGTAAAACTGAGTCTCTCCACAAAGAATTAAGCAAAATCACCACTTTAAACCTTCTGTTAACAGAGATGTGCTCATAGGTTTCTTGGAAATATGTCATTCAGCGTGAAAAAAGCATTAAAAAATGACTAATTGACTAAAGAAATCTTAGTTGACCAAAACGATCGATTAGTCGACTAATCTACTAAGAGGGGTCAGCCCTAGAAATTAACACCAGCCAAATGTCAGCAAATGTTGGCTGCAGTTGGACTTTTCTTGTATTGTTCTTTTGCAAATCCTTTTCTATTCTGAAAATTGCCTGTTCAAAAATTGGGCCTAGCATTTTGGGATGTTACTGGTGCCCTTAGTGATGCAAAACATTTCTTAATCTGTCCGTTGTGCAGCAGCCTTCGTAACAAAACTTTCGTCATTCCGGTTAAGAAACTTGAGCAAAACTTGTTGCTACACATTGCGCTTTGCTTGGGATTGTCTACTCCATCGTGTGTGGTAATAACAGTGTAAGAAAAGCACAGTCCTGCAGAGAGATGAGACAGTAGCCAACCTCTAGCCTCCTAGCAGTGCCTCCCTCCATGCAGGCCTATTCCCATTGTTCTCTATGAACAATGAAGCCAGTGTTGACTCCACTGTCCAGGGGCAGACCTGGGCCGACTACTAACACAACCATGTCTGTTTTCACCTAATACAATACACCCTCTCTAGGCCATGAGATTCACAATAACGCGCCTGGAGGATGATGTGTTTGAACCCACATTTAGAAGATAGGGCTGGAAAATGTCTGACACGAGGTAATAACAAACAATACAAATGCTGTGACTCTGCACTACTGTAAGAAGACAACCACAGACAGTCTTTGGTTGAATGGAGGCCTGCAACTAAGGATTCTGTTCATTGTCGATCAATCTGTTGATTATTTTCTCCATTATTCAATTAGTTGTTTGTAGGGATGGGCGATATGATCACAATCTTCTATCCCGATATAGCCCAGGTCATTTCATATCTCGATGACGATATACATCACAGTATTGTGTGTTTTCTGGTAATTCAATAAATAAATAGTCTATATGAAATAACCACGTGGTAAAGCTTATTTTTGTAAACTCCTGTGCAAATTAAATAAAGTACTGAGTATTTTAAGACCTTTTTTCCCAGCTGTACACTGACTCGGTTTACGTGCATGCACACAAATAGTGTGACGTAAAAACCAAACCATAATCTTCAAATGATATTCGCTAATCTTGATGATATTGAAAATATTTCATATCAGACTTTTCTGAGAAATTTGAGTTAGTATGTACTTATTATCAATTTAGGCGACGTAATTGTGTGTCACAATATCTCGATATGTGATTTCATCACGATACGATTCCATTGAAAGACGATAAATCATCATATTGAATTATTGCCCAGCCCTGGTTGTTTGGTCTATAAAATATCAGAAAATTGTGAAAAATGTCAATCAGTGTTTCCCAAAGCCCAAGATGCCATCCTCAAATGTCTTGTTTTGTCCACAACTCAGAGATTTTCAATTTACTGTCATAGAGGAGTAAAGAAACCAGAAAATATTCACAGTTAAGAAGCTGGAATCAGAGAATTTTTACTTTAAAAAATTACTCAAACCGATTATCAAAATTGTTGGTGATTCATTTGATAGTTGACAACTCATCGATTAATCTTTGCAGCTCCAGTTGAATGTGCTACTGTCAACTGTACACCAACTACAGTTCTCACTATACCTTCATAGAAACATTTCTTAGAGAGTTTGAGCAAATGAGAGCTTATAAAGGAAATAATAGCCTACAACATAAGCCCAAATACAAACGGCAGCAAAGTACTAGGCTACTGACCAAGGTGAACTCGGAGGTCGACATCAGCTCATATTTCCCTCCAGCCAAAATAGTTTTGCATAATTTGCACCCATAGAGGTGTTGCCTTACTAACCTCTCGTGAATCCCTTGGCAAGATTGTTCAATTGGGTTGTAAACACATCAAGAAGGCGGTTTAACAGAATACTAAAAAGTGGAGTTTTCCTTCAATAAACCTCCAGCTCGTGCGTAGCGGGTGTTTTGACGCAGTGGTGTACCGTTAGCTAAGCTAGCTAACAGTCACAGCAAGCCTATAGGGGATTGTGGCTCAATAGATATAGTTGGGCCTTATTGTTTATGTTCAGACGAGTGTAAAATAAGCGATTTCCACTAAGTGAAACATTCAGCGTTTCGGGTGGTATGACTATTAGCCTTTGCGAGTTGAAAACAGCAGCATCAAACGTTTCACCATCCAGGGCAGAGGGCACCTGGCTGACTAGCCCATCCATAACGTAATCCCTCTGGCTAACGTTGTCACTGGATAGCGGTAGCTAGTTTTCGATGCTACTGTTGCCGGTTTACTGTGGTCATCATCGCGGTTGTGGAAATAGAACAACTCCAAACCATCATTGAAAAGAAAATTGTTTATATGATACGTTTTTGGGTTTTTTTACCTCCGCAGGAGCAATCAGACTGAGCTCTCCCGTTATTGACACACTTGAACGGATGGCCCCTGTTTTCACTACTGGCTTAACACCAAGGCTAAAGGAAAAGTCTCAGTCAATCACACGACCTTATGCTAACACATATCATACTGACACATGTCATTAAATTATAGATAGGTTATTAAAGAATGGATCTACCTGAGCTGATGGACTCCCGTCAATCGTCACTGACTGTCAAATAACATACAACGGAAATCATCCCTGATGAAGCCCCTCCTGTTTCACTTACCGGAACTTTAGCCAATCAACAACTGGGACGCTGTCAAGACGGACCAATCAAAACGCAAAGCTAGGGAGACTGCTCTATATCCCGCCCACATACATGTAGATAAATAGTCGGTGTCCAATGACTATTGTGGGACACAACCAGTCGATCCACGATTGGATAACATTAGGAGATTGACACATTACGTTAACCTATCAAGCCAGATCAACTTCAGAGCGTTTCAAACCATGGATGGATGTTTCAAACTGACATAAGAAATAATTTGACGTATAATATACTGTATGCCAATATGTAATTGAAGCTTTATCAGAGATTACAGTGAATAATGTGATTACATCAATTATATTATTTACCAACAGCCCTCTGTGCTCTACTGTATCTCAAAACTGCTGCTAATTGAATCATACATATACAGAGGATACATATATCAATCCAGGAGGTAGAGTAGATTAATAACATTATAGTATATGTCAAATTGTTAGTAAATAGCTATTTCAAATGACAAGGTTACCTTTCAAATGTAAAACTAACACAACATCGCCCCCTCGTGGGCTCTACCTACAATATCACAAGCTGCCTTTACTGCATTTGGTCCATATTTCAACACAACTCAGACATTTGTAAAGAAAATGTGTATCAAAAAATGAAATCAACAAACTCTTTGCTTCTCCTTAAAATACATAAACTTTATTGTGAGGTGAGTGGCCAGTCATAGGATTACAGTTCCGCAATGGGCTTATGGGGCCAGTAGGGATGTTTGACCTTGTCCAACTTGGTCTCGGGGAAGGTGTCGTTGAGGTCCTCGATGGTCATCTGGTCGAACGGGATCATGTTCTTGAACTTATCCAGCTGAGACCAAACACGGAAGAATGGAAAGAAAGAGGCAGAAGAAAAAACAGTAAGGTAATGAATGCAGGTTTCCTGCAGAAGTCCATTAAGTGTTTTAGCAACGATTGTCTCACCTCTTGCTCATACTGAGCGATGCGAGCCTGAGATCCTTCAATGTAGGCTAATGCACTTTTATTCTGTGAGAGAAAAATGAAACAATTACATGTGACAACAGCAAAACATATCGCTGTTACTATTAAACTATTTATTTCAATTAATTCCAGTTGTGGTTTCTGTCTCCCTTTGCTTTAATTTACAATGGCCAGGTTTCCAAATTCCAGACTCAAATTTCTAGACTTTGGAAGGATTTTACACAAAGTTTGCATCCAATTTTATAAATAAGAACTGCAAATGAGTTGAAAAAAAGTTACATAATTTAATTTTCATGGTGTCCATGGCTCAGTGCAGGGCTGTCACAATAACCGCTTTTTTCTTTTCATGAGGCTAGGCCCTTCTAGTGTTACACTTCTCTGCATGTGTATTGGATGTTAAATAAATTCATAATAAAAACAAGCATTAACAAGAGTGTCATTTTTGTGAAATTCTGAATTGTATATCTTAGAAAAGAATAGGAGCAATAGTATGGAGAAATGTTTCCATACTATCTTTTCTTTTTTCCATACTTTCAGACCTTCCAGACTTTCCAGACCTGGAAATTACTAAAAAAAATCAAATTCCATACTTTTCAATACTGCGTAGAATCCGTGTATAGTTCGTTAAAAAAAAAATACAGTGTGTTTTTTTTGTTTTTCTGTTTTAAAACCAGAATGGAAAGATGGAATAACAAAAAAAAAATGGAAAAAACAAAAATACAAAAGGAGTGGAGTTTGTTTTGTTTTCACCATGACTTGAAATGCAGGGAGGCCTTAAAAACAGTGAAGAAGAAAGTGGAGACGCAATCAGGTTGCAAATGTCTCTGTAGTGTCCCGTATTGTTCCAACAACAAGCTGATGCATTCAAATTTAAGCTTCCTTGTGTGTAAATGCGTACAGCATCTCAATTTCCTGACAAAAAATAAGGCTGTTAGCTGTGGATCACCTGTGGACAGCAGCAAAAAAAAACGACCCTGTATTTTTGTTTTTTTAAATTTGGTTTTAAAATGGAATAATCAAAGACCCTGAATGTCTGTTTTAGTGTTGGGTGTATTTCATGATTGTTGATTAACTATTTGTGCATATTAAAATTCTAGTAGTAACAAAAATATACATATAATTGCCAGTTTTGGTTCAACTGTATCAGTTTTCAGTGAAGCTGAAATTCAGGCAATACATGGATTTGATTGTTGTAATCACTTACAGCTTCAGCCTCCTGTGAATCGATGGCGCTCGTCTGTGTGTCGACAGGCTCAGGGACCTGCAGGGCACTGAACTGAGAAGAAGACAGAAGAAACTTCATTTATCATCACATACAACTTTACACAGCACAACATAGTGAAATTAGATCTCTGCATTTAAGCCATCCTAAGCATCAGCAGCAGTGAGCAGCTGCTGTATATCGCACCGCAGGGAGCAACTGGGTGTCTTGCTCAACGACACTTCAACCGGGGATCAAACCGCCAACCTTGCGATTAAAGGACAACCTGCCAGTTCTGGGCAATATATCTATATTATAATCAATATATTGTGTGTTGTTCTAGCTGTTCTATTATTTTATTTTACCCACTTAAATCCTTATATCCACACCAGTGATGATTTATCAAAAATGTAATTGTGTAAATATTTTGTGAAAGCACCAGTAGTCAGCGCTACAATATTGTCGTAATATTGATATTGAGATATTTGGTTAAAAATATTGTGTTATTTGATTTTGAACCAACAAATGCTAAACAAACGATCTTATTAAATCATGACTTAGCTGCACAACCACCGGCTTAACTGATTATTTTTTACAGAAGGACCAAAAGGGAATTTAAGCTGTAGTTTGCCAGCTACAATTATTTTCACTGGCATTGTAACTTTCAAAGCTGTTCAAACAAAAAGCAATTTCAAGACATTGTAAAAGTGACAAGCTAAGATTGATCAGTTTGATTCTATGGCCTCTACAGATGACTCCAATTTATGCTCCTTTGAATTCACCATTAATTTGGATCCTGGGATGCGTTTTTACATTATCTGGAAACGTCTCCGCACAGCTGGACGCAGCCATAAAAATGTGCCAACGACAACTCAAGTGAAAGTTGCCATGTAGCATCAGAAGTGAGATTTTACCACACATTTCACGGAGAGACTGCATAATGCTCATGACCTGTTGCATAAAGCAGTCGAGTAGCTCACCTTCTTCTCGAACTCATCAACCATCCCGGCTTTGGCCACTGTGCTCCTGTATAAACTCCAGTCAATGGTTACAGGAGTCTCTGGCAAGGAGGCTAGTCTGGTAAAAAAAAAAAAAAGAGTTTAATAGATGACAATGAAGGTATAGTGAGCAAACTAAAGGAGGACATAAATGAATCAAATCAGTTCAAAAGTTAACAAGAATGAGCAAATGTGTTCATGAGTTTATAAAAAGGGTGGACTAAAGGAGGAACTTAATAGACCCCCTATCAGACCACGTCAAGCAGACATGCATCCACACACTGGTTGCAGAAAAAGACTCGCTCGCTGACACATGCGCAATGTAACCGGAGCTACATGTGTTGCACCCCAAATGATTTGATGATTTGACTTCTCCCTTTTTTTTTTTCCTTGAAGGAAATCAGGAAGTCTCCCAGTCAAGAAAATGTTTTAATCGAAGGAAGAGTTGAAATCTATTAATAATAAAACAACATAATCGTCCCGTGTAAAACAGTATTTCTTGCTACAATTCTGATTCTGAATTCTGATTCTGATTCTGATTCTGATTCTAGTTTTCTTCTTTTCCAGTGTGTCTTAGGAGCGGGTGCATTTTATTGCAACCAGCGTGCTCGCACATTCTCAATGTTTGTAGACAGATAATTGATCTATAGCTAGATAGAGACAAATACTGGAGGAAGATGGCATCACTTTTCTAAAAGTTTTCAAGCAAACTGCCAAGAATTTAATATTAGATTCCATCCTAATGTGTAAATACAAAAAAGAAAATCCACGCACGAGGAACTGCACACTAAATAAACAGATGCTAGTGTGCAGATGGTCTTTTATGTATTTACATGTGATCGTCGTTCCAGCATCTTCCTCGTATGTGCTCCTTTGAAACTTCCCTCAGATTGATGTTGTATTCTTATCAAGCAGTAGTGACTTAAATAATCTATTAACATTTAATTGTTGTGTTCTCTCACAGTGTATTAGCTGAGAATTAAGTTTAGCACTAAGATGGAAGTTGACTTTAGCTGGCTCGGCATGACTTTCTAAAGCCTGTTAGTTGGTGTAAAACTAACTTGGCAGCGATGGCATCACTGCGAGTCTTCAGTGCGTTGAACATGCCCCTCTGGTTGGGTGGAACACGCTCAGCAAAAGCCAGCCAGTCAATGGCCTTCAGAGCTACACGACGGCCTGCCATTCTGCCTTTCTGAAAGGTAGAAGGAAATCTTGTTCAGTCCAAACAAACCTCAACAAACACATCAAAATAAATTCAGGGGACCGTTCCATAAAGCAAGTTTACCAATAAGTCAGGCTTATTTCAGTTAGCCTGACTCCTTTTTTAGTTTATTTAGTTCCATAAAGCAAGTTTAACTTTTTCTGTTTCCCAACATAAATTGTAATAGTAACGGATCTTAAACTATGTTGAATTTGGTTTATGGAACTGAATCAGCTGTAAAAACAATCAGGCTAACCATAATAAGCCTGGCTTATTTGGTAAACTGGCTTTATGCAACAGGCCCCAGCTACATGTGGCTGGAAGAATACAATTCATCATGAATTATTGTATTACGTTTATAATATTTTACCCGATTTTTATCAGTGAGGGTAGACTAAATATTAGAAACACATCAGTTTAATGCAATACAATACCAAAAAAGCTCAAATATATCTTGAGGTTGAATCAACACTTCTCTAAATCAGTTTCAACAAAAGCTGACCATTGTAACCTTCATAAAAGGTAGGACTTATTGCAGGACTATGTATTTGGCTACATTAGTTTTAGCTAGGTGGACCTAATTAACTGGGTACTGAGTGGATATGGCCATGGGCCAGGTTACAGTGTCACCAGTTTCTTCAGCATTGCAATGACCCCATATATGCATGTGTGGCAGGTGTAATAATGGCAGTATACCTTTGTATTTATACCGTGTTATTTATACTATGTGGTGATATACATGTAAATGGAAAGACATTTACATGCTGCTGACACAAATGATACATACGTGTGTGTGTGTGTGTGTGTGTGTGTGTGTGTGTGTGTGTGTGTGTCTGATTAATAAGTGCAGCCTATCGTTAG
The DNA here is from genome assembly GCA_028570985.1 of Heterobranchus longifilis. Lineage (NCBI taxonomy): Eukaryota > Metazoa > Chordata > Actinopteri > Siluriformes > Clariidae > Heterobranchus > Heterobranchus longifilis. Next base: position 1,206 of record JAOVVB010061075.1, on the reverse strand, counting down.
TTCCAGCATAGACAGCCAAAAACATGTCCACCTCCAGTTTAGTGTACACTGCGACGTTATGTCATAATGCAGTTACTCAATTCAGTGTGATATGGACTCCAGGATACACGTCTCACGATGAACACTTAAGTTTGAGTTGAGATGTTTGTTTGTGTTAAACCGTGCAGAGAAATAGCATAACGTTACCGCAGTTACAAATGAAGACAATGCCCTCAGTTTAAAGTAACGTTAAGAAGGCGCGACTGCTGCATTATATTAAATCATAAAGCATGTGTTTAATAACTAATGGAGAAGATACGCTGATGAAAACACATTTTTGAAAAGAGGTAAGCAATGACACCGGGCCCTTGACATTTTGTTCAATTACACCCCTGCAAAGACTAGCTAACGGCAGCTAACGTTAGCTCTGTTAGCTTGCTAGCCAAGGTCAGACAAGTCTCTCTGTGACGCCAGGTTATTCACAAAACAACGAGTCAACGTTAAGTTTACTGTTGAATGTCGTACACAACGATAAATGTATGCGCTGCACAAATAATTATTTAAACAGATTTTCACTAGATGTTCTTTCATTCAGCAAACAGCTCCGCTAATGTACTCACCTCGCTGTACAAAGTGACAGAGTGGAACACCGGAAGTGCTTCTTCTTCTTCATGAGCACTGCAGCAGCGAGCTGCCGCCGCCCCCTGCTGACCACACAGAGAACTACAGCCAGGTATACCGCCTTCATTTCTTCGTCGAAAACTCATACACAAGGCTTCTTTCTGCAACTATATGTGATTAACTGTAGGCTATATCTGCACCTAAGTGCTTTAATAACGGACATATTACAAATATACCCCACAATAAACTGTAAGCCGTTTTCCTGTGATTTTATTTAACTTATAAAGGCGACACACGATCACTTTCTGTTAGAGAAGTGACGAGAGCAAAAGAGCATCAACATGAAAATGAGATTATGATTATGATTATTATTATTATTATTAGCTTTAAAAAATATATATTTTTAAGTATTATTATTTCAAAGTGTCATTCACCAAAGGGTGCCCAGCCTTTGCCCGGGCTTACAAGACACTACAAACAAAACCAAAAAATAAGAGCAATAACATAATTAGAGCTAAATAAATAAATAATTGTATTATTATTATTATTATTAGTAGTAGTAGTAGTCGTAGTAGTAGTAGTAGTAGTAGTAGTAGTATAGTAGTA
>JAOVVB010061057.1:0-11336 GCA_028570985.1 Heterobranchus longifilis | reverse complement strand
GTAGTGAATGTGAGAGCGTTTTATATAAATGTATGAGGTTAAGTAGTGAATGTGAGAGCGTTTTATATAAATGTATGAGGTTAAGTAGTGAATGTGAGAGCGTTTTATATAAATGTATGCAGGAAATTTGTGATTGTGAGAGCGTTTTATATAAATGTATGCAGGAAATTTGTGATTGTGAGCATGATTTATGTGAAGTGGCAAATGTGAAACTGTTTTATGTAAATATATGAGGTAACGTTGCAAGTGTGAAACTGCTTTATGTAAATGTATAAGGCAAAATAGACGATGTGAGTGTTTTATGTAAATGTAGGACAAAGTGGCGAATCTGAGAGTGTTTTATGTAAACTTATGCAGTAAAGAGGCAAACATGAGTGTTTTGTGCTAATGTTTTATGTAACTGTGAGAAGTAAAGTGGTGAATGTTAGAGCATTTAGTGTAAAATACAATACTTCCATACAATACGTTTGTGATGAAAGTACTTTATGTCAGTATAAAAGCTCAGGTGGTGAATCTTAAAATTCAAGAGGTACATATGAGCATATTTTATGTAAAATTGAGTGACATTGGCGAATGAGAAAATATTGTATGTAAATGTATGAGTTGTGGTATGAAAAAAATGAGAATGATGTTAGTGAATGTGAGAGTACTTGGTTTGAATTTGAGAGCATTTCATGTGAATCTTGACATAATTTTTGTGTTTGAGAGGCAGTTGATGAGGTTTAAATAGAAAAATGGGATCAGTGACAGATGCATTGATTTGACTCCTGCAATGTCTATTTTATCTACACAAGGCATTCTCCAGGAGACTATATCTTCTGGAATGGCATCGTTCTGACATAACAGTTAAAAAGACACTACAAAATGGATTTTAATGACAGACCACTAATTAAAATGTATCTGCTATGGAACGAAAGTCATTAACAACAGATCAATACTATCTAATTTACCAAACTACCAGATCAGTGTTGGTCAATTTGTGGTTTCAGAGACCTGCTTGTAAGACTGCATGGCTCGTTATAGGATGGCTGTTCAACTTGACCATCATCTGCTTATTTTGTTTTTAATGCTGATGTACACTGGGAATTCAATCATAAGGAACTGAATTGGTTTGATTTTTGGTTTATTAGCATTGCCAGTACATAGGCAGAAACTGCCAGTATAATCCACTGCCAGTAGAAGTGCGGTTGATCTTTTTCTTGCTGCCATATAGGAATTTGTGACTTGTAGTGTCTGCCAAAGACTCCTTACTGTATATAATGTCCTGGAATACCAGACAAAATGTAACATATGTTAATACGGCTTTTTGTTTTAAAAAGAATGCTAATTTGGGAAGGTTCCTGATTAGCATGCATTTAATTACTTCTAGGTTAGATGAAATCGATGGAGTAAATAAGAAAAGGGCTTTGTCAGCTTTGAAATGCAAAATCATTGAAATTCAAGGCCCAAAAGCTTTAACAGGTCATTTATCTTTCAGAATACATCCAAACAAATGATATATCACTAACTGTGATTAATGACTATGTCCCCTGAATCATGGCTGGATGAATTGTAGATCCTGGATTTGTTTCAGGATAAGGAGTTTTGACTGCTGTCATTTTATTTTGTCAAGCTGCTTGTGTGAGTGTCTGTCAGAGAACACACACACACACACACGCATCCGAAACTGTTAGAGTTGTCAAACAGTATTATTCCTTTTAGAACTGATTGCTCATAGTCTAGAAGGTTTATTCCTATGTGCAGAATAACATATGTGCTTCAGGATCTACAATTCTATAGAGTTTTATTCCTCCTATACTGCAGCAGTCTGCCAGAGAATATCATTTTTAATTGTATTAATTATTGACACATCAGGCTTACATTTCTCATAACCGTATTAGGTGTTTGTGAGGAAAGTCCTGGTTATCACTTACTTTATAGCAGCCATATACCTTTCCCTTATTCCCTCACCAGCCTCTCTTTTACCCACTTTCTTGAAATTAATAAGACAAAAATGTCAGTTTGTTACAGAGAAACCAGAAAATTCCTGGAGATATTTTTATGAAGGAAAACCTACTGACAAGTGTTAATAATTGTTTAAACATCCATAAAAATTAATTAAATTATTCTGATTCTCTGTCGAGTGCACGAGCTTCTGAGCGGTGCAACAGTACATTTTTATGACATTACATTACGAACAGTTGTGCACGTTAAAAAGCCTCCAATCTGCCCTTGTCTCCAAACACTGCAAGCGATTTAGTCTCGAAACCCACTCATTACACAATGTTACACCAGTCGCAAAACATCATGTGCGCTAATTAATCTCGAAACACACGTTAGAAGTTGCACGTGGCCGAAATAATAATTGACAAATGACAGCGATACATGCAGTTCAGTAAAATGTCGCTTTTTGTTTAACTTAAGGTTAAATGTTAAACCTTTGTGTTTACCTTAGTTTGTAGAATTTAAATACTGTTTGATTTTTAAGTGAGAAAACTAATGTCTTAAAGAATAGGCTATATTTAATTACTCATGTTTACTTAATTTAATGACTGATTTTTAAGTTAAGTTTTTTTTTAAAGGTTTTAATTTTGTAACAAAATCATGAAATATATAATTTAAAAAAAGGATATTTGTAAAATTAGATAATCACAGAATCTCACTAGCAATTGAATCGGCACCCAGCTATCGCGACAATATTGTATTGGGTGGCAACTGGTGATTCTCATCCCTAATGATTACTAGTAGAAACCTAGTCTGTTGAAGATAAAACATTTATTTTGGTTAAATAGCAACATATTTCTAAAATGCATTAATTATTAGCTTTTGATTATGTGAGGCATGTTCCATACACATCCCTGTGAATTATGTCTTTAAGTTAGCAACGATAGAAGACCGATAGGGAAATTATATTTATATAATCCCACTGATCTGTTGAGCTTCTACTGAGAAAATGAGTCCACTCCCTTTTGGAGTTTGGAGAATTCAGCAATTGTCTGATAAAATGTGGATTATGAAAATGTCAGACAATTCTAATCCGTGGATCGCTTGGTGGTGATTTTTGACTAGCATTTTTGTGAGCAGCTACCAGTGGGCCTACACATAAAGTTGGCATGGATTGTTTTATCATAGTGTGTTATCATTTTATGACTTTCATAAAACTCCAACATGGAATACAGTATCGCCCCTTTTGACTGTGACAGACTTTATCTGGGGTGCACAGTAGGGCTGAAGCGATTCCTCGAGTAATTCGATTACAAAAAATGATCGAGGCAAAATCTTCTGCCTCGAAGCTTCTTTTAATTCATTTTAAAAACTTGCGAAATTATTTGCAATTATTGATGAAAAAACGCTTACGTCACCCACAAAGTGGAAGGAGACGCAAACAGTTAGCTGTGTATTGATTTGAGGGAGCGTTCTGTTCCGGGCTGCGAAAGTAAAGGGAGTGATAAAAATATCAGCGGCCAAAGAAGAGAACTTTTAGTTTTGAAAGTTAAGTTGCACAACTTAGTGTTTTTGTATAATTATTTATTTTAATGTTTGCCTTAGTTTTTTTTTATACTTAGTCATTTGAAATACCTTTTTTTTTAGATTTTGCATCTGAGAAAAGGCTGTAAAATAAGAATGTATGGCACTGTAATGCACTTAATTCATCTCAGTCAACTTTAAGCTCTTCCTTATATTGTGAATAATGACTGTTTATTTTCGATAAAATGCTGTATGCATTTAAAAAATAAAAGTAGATTTTTCTAAAAAGAAAAGCAATTAATTTTTGTTTCTCTTATATATTTTACATTCCTGTTTAATTAAGCAAAAGTACATTTTATCTGATTAATCGATTACATTTTTGGTACAATACTCAATTACTAAAATATTCAATAGCTACAGCCCTAGTAGTATTGTATGTATAGGTGACGTTCTATGCCATAGACCAAAACAATCAACAAACAAGTTAGCTAGCGGCAAACTGGTATCATGTTGAGTCGTAAGATCATGGACAACTTTATAGAGCTGTACATTTACTATGTGAACAAATGAGACGCACACTGTGCCTTGTGTTTATCAGAGGGCAGACGACCTGCAGAGATGAGATTTACATGCAGGAGTATGCTTGACTATCAACCAGGTCCGACTCTGAGAATGAAAATTTAGTACAGTATAGAAGGGACTATATAAATCCAGTTTAGCCAGACTAACTTCTCAAGACATGTAAATACACCGAGTGTCCTTTTTTTATCTTTGTCTTCATCTTATCCTTCTCTCTCTCTCTCTCTCTCTCTCTCTCTCTCTCCCTCCCTCCCTGTCTGTCTCTCAATCTCTCTCCTTTGCTGTTTTCTGTCTGTTTCTGTCTCTTGAACCTTCTTGAACATTTTTGTCCCTTTCTTTTTGTCTTCGTCTTTCGCTTTTTCTTTCTCTGCCAGTCAATATCTGTCATCTTTGTGATGGTCTCTCTGTCTTTCTTTCTCACACTCTAACTGTCTTATCTCTATCTCTCATGCTGTGATTTTCTCTCTGTCTCTCTCTCTGTTTAGTTCAGTTCAGTTCTCTCTCACTCACACTTTAAACTTGATAAAAAAAGACCCTCAGCATGCTGTCTTGGCTGGTGTTCGCTAGTTCACCCTGAAGCCAGTAGTCTGGAGGTCTGGAGTTAATCTTGCTATGTGTGTGCTTTTAAGGAGTGCTAGTGTCCTCGACTCAGAGGCGTGACAGAGGAGACTTGACAAATCACTCAACGTGTCTGCGTCTAGCGTGACGTACAGCACACGTCGGAAATACTGCATACACCTGAAGTGCTTTTGCCCGCCGTGCACATTTGCATCATTCACCAAATGCAGTTCTCTGCTCAGAGGGGGAGGAGCTCCTCGCCATCTCCCCAATTCACTGCCGTTCCGCTGATACACTCATACAATTATCTGCTAACTGATCACTGATTTTAATTTCCCTCAAAACACCACACCCCGGTTCCCTGATGGCAGACACAGATCTCGTCTCACCCATCGCTGCCGCCGCTCTCGGCTTAAAGGCTCGACAGCAACGAGCCCCGATCCTGCAGTGACTCTCGTATTCTTGCTTCGGACAGGCTGTGTAAAAGGGAAAAGAAACTCTCTCTCTCATTGACTTCTCATCGGAAATGCTTTGCCCTGACTAAACTTTAAAAAAATTCATCAGCAGGACAACTGTGGAATGTTTTCTCAATCATTTGTTCCTGGGAGAGACACCAATTCTTGGTGTTTCTAAAGTCACAACCATTTTAGTCTTGTTTTTTCTTTTATTTTTTTTTTTAGCATTTAATGTTCCCATGTGCTTATATATACATATACACACAAACTCTCTCTCTCTCTTTCAAAAGTTCTTTCTTTCTCTCTGACACAAACAGAGAGCAGAATTCTTTCTTTCTTATCTTCTCTCAGTAATATTAATATCACAGGACAGTGGGGAGCTGTGTGTTAGACAAATAGACGTAGGAATGTGGCAGTAAAATTCTCTTTACAACTGTGTGTGATGTTCTTGTTTGTCTGTGTTACCTCATCATACCTCTATCTAAATATTGCAGTGCTCTCACATTCCTGACATTGAACAAACTCAATACAAACTCTTCCACAATTTTGAATCCTCCCTCTATGTGTGTGTGTGTGTGTGTTTGTGTGTGTGTTTGTGTGTGTGTTTGTGTGTGTGTTTGTGTGTGTGTTTGTGTGTGTGTTTGTGTGTGTTTGTGTGTGTGTGTGTGTGTGTGTGTGTGTGTGTGTGTGTGTGTGTGTGCACGAGAGCCTTCATGCTTGGATGTATCTCGGCATGGTACTTGGTTGTACGGGGAGGTGGGAGGCGAGATATGAAAGAGTTTTGTTTCAGAAAATGCATGTTATGAGCAACAAGATGATAAAATGAAGATAAAACAAAGCGATTTATTTTTGTTGATTACAATATTTATTTATTTATTTTTAAATACAACTTTTATGTAAGTGATCTTGCTCATCTGTCTGTGTGTGTGAGAAAGAAGGGTTTAATAGGCCAGTGTGTGACAGTGTTGTATGACATTTTGAATTAATGTTGTTTAAACTTTGACAACTGTTATACACAATAACTTTGTGTGTGTTGCAGGCGGGCAGTGATGGAGAGAGCATAGGGAACTGTCCCTTCTCTCAGCGACTCTTCATGATCCTCTGGCTAAAGGGAGTTGTGTTTAACGTCACCACTGTGGACCTGAAAAGGTAATCTCACTTTTATCCACGTTTTTAAACCTAGAGCCCTAAGCAACAGTCTCTTCCTGGATGTGTCAGGTGATATCAGAGAGTTCAAAACACCTGTGCAGATCATTCCAGATTCACATGTCCTATATCTGTGATCCTGTAAGGTTAAAATGAAGTTTAGAAATTCTGATCAGTGGATCGGACACTGTTGACAAAGTGGCACATAATTGTGAAGTGGAAGGAAAATGATAAATGGTTTTAAATAACAAATAAAAATCTGAAACGTGTGGCGTGCATTTGTATTCTGCCCCCTTTACTCAGATACCCCTCACTAAAATCGAGTGGAACTTACTGCCTTCAGAAGGCACCTAATTAGTAAATAGAGTCCACCTGAGTAATTTAATCTCAAATACAGTACAAATACAGCTTGGCCTAAATGCAAAACACTATGTATGGGGGAAACTAACACTGCACATCACCCTGGACTCTCCATCCCCACCGTAAAACATGGTGGTGGCAGCATCATGTTGTGGAGATGCTTTTATTCAGCAAGTGTTTCCCCACACATAGAGTATACTTTGGCGGGCTGCACAGTTCTCTCTTGCGCTACCGGAATAAACAGGTACAGAAGCAGTAGGGCCAGGATGGTGTAGTGAGCGGTAGTAAATGCTGCCAGCTGCCGGAAAAAGAATAAGAAGGCTGTACTGATGGTTAAGCATACTCTGCAGAGAAACCGTTTTAAACAGTTAAAGGGCTCTTCTTTTGGGCAAAAAAAACACAGGAGGATTAACCCTTAAAATGCAAGCAGCAGAAGACCGATTATTAAATTTTTTTTTTTTAAACTTCTACGAAGCAAGTCCTGCCAGTGTGTGTTAACGGGGAGGCTTCTAACATCACACTGTGCATTTGGGGTTTCTGATATGTCATGTAGACAAATATACTGTATTGCATCCTGGAATTTAGGATGATATTGCAAAAATGTCTTTATTATAATTGGTCACAGAAACAACCAAAAAACATAAATATGTGACCTTATGAATCTGTGCTATTTCTTTGCCTGTGTGACCTTTTTTTTTTATTAAGTTATGTTTTTATAGTTGGTTAAAATTATAATGAAAATAAAATAAAAATGACAATAAAATTAATTTCATCATATTGCCTAGGTTGTGTTGGAAAAAGAATGTGTCATTCTGAACTGCACAATCTGAGCCCTACGCACGCACGCACGCACGCACGCACACACTGTATATAGATAAAAATGCCATAAAGCACTGGAGCCAAAGGCAATTGGTTCCCCTGGAGAGTAAAGGGGTCTGAATACAAATGCACCTGCCACACTTTTCAGGTTTTTATTTGTAAGAAATTTTTAAAACCATTTATCATATTCCTTCAACTTCACAATCCACTTTGTGTTGGTCTGTCACATAAAATACGTTTGTGGTTGTAACATGACAAAATCTGGAAAAGTCACTGTACATAGACCTACAAATCAGCCCCTGTGCCGACCATGTGTATGTATAAAATGCTAGAAGTGCGTTGTGCCAGGTTGAGTGTGCACCATCCAAGAAGCCAGAAGAAGCAGTTGTTGCCAATATCCGGATATATTTAATCATTTTTGATGCCATTTTTTAAAGGGCATCAAGGCGCCAAAAGAAAAGGCCACGGCAAGTTATTGCCTCCATGGTTTCTGAAATTAATAGGGCATCACAGCAACTGGTCAAGGCACTATGGCAAAATGCGGTCATTGCCCCTGTGACGTTTACACCCCTGCATGCCTCTTGTGCAGAAAGTGGTTACACTGCCAGGAGCTGTACAGTGGATATATAACCTGTATGTCTACATGGCAGTCTGGAACACTCTCACACCTGTGTTACAGGCTTAAGTATGTGCCTAACTGTCCTTTCTGTTGTTATTTTAATGTGTTACCATGTAACGCTACCATGTATACTTCCACTCTTTGGCAAAAGCTTAGTATAATATGTTTAGTATAATATTTATGATAAATTGCTCAGAAGATATGATGGACGCTGTTAGCTGCATTTACACAAACCCTAATATATCAATAATCATAGGAATAACAGCTAAGTCAAAATACAGATATTATCAGTCTGAACACTGTACTAATTTTTTATGAAGAAGAGAGGGTGTGTGTGTGTGTGTGTGTGTGTGTGTCCAAACCTTTGATAATCTGTTTAGAAGGCAAATATTAACCATTTACACTTTATGTCATCATTTCTCACTTGTCAGAATAAATAGATTCTTTTGTGCATGTTTGCCCTACGTGGGTGTTTTATTTTACACTGGAGCTCCCGGAGGGGAACGTTTGCTTTCATTTCTGATCAGTAACCTAGATGAGAACAAACACCTCTCTCTCTTTACTTTCATCCACTGGCTTGCTGGTTGATGGAGCTCTGATTGTCCCACATTAAAGCATCGAACCACAATCATAGATGAGACTGAATTTTGTGTAACTGAATAACCTGTAACATTGGACTAAGAAGATCAGAAGGCCATGAGTTCAAACCCCAGCACCACTAAGGTAACCACTGTTGGGCGCTTGAGCTTAAACAATGAGATAAATGTATGTCACTCTGGATAAAGCATAAGTCTCCCAAATGCCGTAAATGCAACCAATCATAACACAGAAGGTTGGATTTGTCAGAATACATGGGAAGCCGCAGTATTAATTTAATCAGGCTGATGAAATATTATCCATGTAATCATAGTTATTGATGCCACTGTTTTGTGTATTATTACGGAATGGTGAGCTGTATGGGAGCTCTCCCTCTTTCCATGAGTGGGCTTTTCCACATATGATCGCCATTCAGCCTACAGAAGAGTTTAATCGCACTACAGCAGACAGAACACTCATTGTGTATGACCGTGTGTTTTATTGCTCCTAAGCTGAACAGTAGCGTCTCTATGCAGCACGAATTCACACAGCAGCGCACTGGCTTCATCTCAGACAACTTTACCTCTTGCACATGTGCACCACGCGAGGCCATTAGGGCGGGGGTGCTTCCTGTGCACGTGCCAGAAACGTGAGGTCATTTCCTGCTGTTCTGCCCAAATAAGTGTTAGGAGCAGAATGTTCCAGACTGCCAGGTCTTGTGGGAACTCTCTTACTGAACTCTAAATAATGATAAGGAACAATTACTTTGATATACGCTGTATGTTATTGGGAGCACAGGGTGTACTGGAACTTTATTAAATTTTTAAGAATTTTAATTGCTTCTTGTTAATTTTCTGCCTTGAAAAGAATCACACAGCAAAAGTTGCTTGTTCTAAAACAGTTCTTGTTCTAAAACTTGTTCTATAGCCAACTAATAACTGTCTCAGACATAATCTGTGTTCAGTAGCTCCGCTTCCTCAGAATTGATTGCGATTTAAGATTCATGAGGTCCAAAGCGCAAACACTTGTGCTATAGCGCCACCATCAGGCCAATTGCTTGTCTAACTAGTTGTAAGAAGCTATCTATTGACCTTTGACATAACGCTTATTTTAATTCTTTTTTAGGATTAATCTGTCTCAGCTCCACCCACTAAATTCCTCCATGACTTTTTTTTTTATATTTTGGCTAAGTGGTACACTATGCTTAATCTATTTTTCATGAACTACTCCTAGAATTTTTTTATCTGTTGCATGGACTATCCAACAAAGTGTCAAGCTCACTAATCAGAGACATTGATGTGGCCGGATGTTGACGTTGAACATGGCCGCTTCACGTAAATCAGTTCTAAGGAGGCGGAGCTGGTGTAGTCATACAACTATATTTCATAATTGCTTTCGGGATCCAGAAAAAGCGTCATGTATGGGACAAAGATTAAGTGTTCATGAGTAAGAGCCAGGGCTAGAGTTAGGGTAACTGGTTCTCATGAAGTGTAAGTCCTATCACTCTGCAATCAGTTTCAGTTCCATTTCAGGCTTTAAACAAATTTTACATTTGTTCTTGTCTAGTTTTTAAATATTTGTCTCAGTCAGTCCTGCTCTACAACTGAATCGTTTTTCTTTTCCCCCCTCTGAATTTGTAAATTCATTGTGTTCCCGAGGCAAGTTTAATTTTCATTTGTTCTGTCCTTAATAAAAGTAAAAGGATATTACTAGTCATATAGAATTTTGAATAAGATAATGTCTGTCTGTTGTTGTTTTTTAATCTTTTATTTTACTTATTTATTTACTTAAAAAGGAGTGACACTTGTTCCAGATCAGCAATCTGCTCTTTCATCTGAGTTTCATTATTTGTAGAAAAAAGCCACCCACTCCACATACACACCTGGAAAACACACACACACACACACTTGTAGGACAGCCCTTTGTGTTGCAGCAGTTGGTTTCTGGAATCAGCCAGGCTGCTGGTTATTGTTGTTCTCCAGATGAATCCTGACCTGTGTTTTTAGCCCAGACATAATGGAACGATCCTTCTATTCAACACACACACACACACACATGAAAATTCCTGGTGGAAACAAAAAGCCAGCCTGTTTTGCATTACCTTTGTGTGATTGTAGGCTGTCACACATCCCATATCTCCACCACGAAGGAATTTAATAAATATCTGATATAACTGAGGTACCAAAGTTTTCAACTGACCTCTGACACAGATCTGACAAGCAGTTTGTGCCCAGTTGTGGCCTGTTTCTTTGCTATGACAAATTAAGGACATGAAAGGTCTGTACTTGATTACAGTTTGTATTTGGTAGCTGATCATGGAAACTTTCAATGTGCAGCTGAAAGTGTTGAACTGACCTGTCAGAGTAGCACAGCAGCACCATAAGACCTGAATGAGTGGATGAATTCTTTCCTTGCTGAGGGAAAACCTCTTCACAACATCTAGCCAAGTCAAGGATACTCTGTAGTGTCTGTGTCAAAGTATACAGTCAAGAGATGCTTTCATGAACAAAAACGCAGAGGTTTTTCCCCACAAGATGCAAATCACTAAAACTTTAAAATCCACTGTTGTGATTTACAGAGGTGAAAAATAGGGATGCACCGAAATTTCGGCCGCCGAAAATTTTCGGCCGAAATAGCATTATCGGTTTCGGCCGAAACGTAAGAAAGCGCCGAAAATAAAAGCCGAAATTGTCGCCACGCCTCTCCCATCCTCCCGTCTCGTTCGCGCTGTCATTACGCATCAAACACGGAGTATGTCGGCGGTTTGGAAGCACTTC
>JAOVVB010061031.1:0-14337 GCA_028570985.1 Heterobranchus longifilis | reverse complement strand
TCAAAAATGGTGCCCAGGTATCTGTACTCCTCCACTAGCTCCACTGGCTTCCCATGGATTGAGGTGGTGGATGCAACAGCCAGCTCTCTCTGCTTGTTAGAGAAGGTCACCACCATCTCTTTGGTTTTACTCACGTTCAGCTCCAGACATGAGCTGTCGCACCACTCCACAAACTCCTGTAGAGCTGATCCGTGATATTGTGAGGGACCTGAGAGCAGGGACAGGAGAACTGTGTCGTCAGCGTACTTCACCAGGTGACACTGAGGCTGGATGGATCTGCAGTCATCGGTGTAGAGGATGTAGAGCAGAGGTGAGAGCACGCAGCCCTGAGGGGAGCCTGTCGAGGTGTGTCGGAGGTCGGAGAGCATGTTATTGACCCGGACTCTCTGTGACCTGTTGGTTAGAAAGTCCAGTATCCACCGGATGAGTAGGTTGTCTAGATGGAAGTGGGAGGTGAGTTTATTGGCCAGAATGTGGGGCTGTAGTGTGTTGAATGCAGAGGAGAAGTCTGCAAACAGGAGTCTGGCTGATGTGTTTGGCCGTTCCAAGTGTTTGTGTACGGTGTCGATGATGAATGCTTTAGCGTCGTCCACGCCCATGCCTGCGCGGTAAGCATACTGCAGTGGATCCATCTGAGTGTTGGTTACAGTGAGGATGTGTTGTTTAACGACCCTCTCCATGGCCTTCATCACCAGGGATGTGAGAGCTACAGGCCTGAGGTCGTTCAGAGTGTTTATGGTGGTTTTCTTTGGGATGGGGATGACTGTGGAGTGTTTCCACAGTTGGGGGACTGTACCGGTGTCCATGGATCTCTGAAACAGGATTTGTAACACTCCCCCCAGCTGCTCAGCACAGAGCCTCAGGACGCGGCCGCTGATGTTGTCTGGGCCAGGAGAGCTGTTCTCCCTGGTCCTCCTGAGGGCTCTCACCACTTCATCTGTTGTAAAGGTGAGTGTGGTGTCACCAAGTTCCAGTGTGGATAATGTCTCTGCTATTTGGGTGGAGTTGTCAGTTTCAAACCGGGTGTAAAAGGAGTTAAGGTCATTGGGGAGCAATCTGACGCCATTCATCTCTGTCTTTTGCTATCTTCTGGGCCTCGCCTCATGTAAGTTTCATTTCTCTCAGCTCGCCTTCAACTGTTCTGCGCCAGGTGTTCTTTGGCCATCCAGGCTTTCGTTTTCTAGGTGGTGTCCATCTTAATGCTACCTTTGGTATCCTGTCCTGGTCCATTCTGAGTGTGTGGCCTAGCCATCTGAGCCGCCGACGTTTTATTTCATGGATCACACTGTTGCAGCCAGTTTTGCGGTGCAGCTCCTCGTTTGACACTTTGTTGGGCCAGAAGATGCGGCAGATTTTCCTCAGGCACCCATTGTGGAAGGCATTTATCTTCTCCCTGTCTCCTTTTACCATTCGCCAGCATTCTGAGCCATACATTAGGACAGATTCTAATCTTAGTCCTAACATTGAATTGCCTAAACTTCCAGATCATCTGAAGTATTGCAAATGCCCCACGAGCTTTGCTGAGCCTTGCTTGGATGTCTATTTAAGCCCTGTTGTTTTTGCTGATAAGGCTTCCCAGGTATGTAAAGTCCTTTACATAGTCAAGTGGTTCACCGTTGACGGTGATAGTTGCAGAGTTGATGGAGTTTGTGCACATGACTTGTGTCTTTGAGGTATTGATGTTAAGACCTGTTTGCTTTGCATACGTGTTCAGTCTATCAGTTTTCTCCTGTCGGCGTTCTCTCTTTGAGGAGAGGGCTGCCAGGTCATCGGCAAAGTCGAGATCTTTTAAATGGGAGAAAGGCGTCCACTGGATGCCTCTGGGCTTATCTGACGTCCCGATGCATATGGGGGGAGCCGGCCCCAACTGACCCATATGTATCAGGATGATTTTTTAAATATGTGTTGTATTAAACTATACATTCATCTAAACTGAGGCCTATGGAGTTATTATTTTATTCTTCAAAAGTGAACACGGACCGGAAGTACAAGTTTTTCGCCATCAATACGGAAAAGGCCAAATATTCTTCAAACTTTCCATTTGCAAACACCATAATGATGGAGAGTCAGTTGGGTGATCAGAGGATGATACATTTTTCTTTGTATTTCTGTTTGAGTTCCTTTATTTCTTGTTCATGCTTTTTCTTCAAGTCCTCTCTTTCTTGTTTTCGATGTTTTTCTTTGTCTGCTGAGAGCTTATGTAAGTTTTCACACTCTTTGCCATGCCTCTCTTTTGTCTCCTGCATTTGTTTCTCATACGTTTTCTTCAAATCCACAATTTCTTCTTTTAGATTTTTTTCTTTGTGCAGTGAGAGGTTTTGTAACAGACTGTACTGTTTGCCATGGCCCTCTCCTGACTCTTGCATTTGTCTCTCATGTTTTTGCTTCAATTCCTGCAATTCCTCCATGTGCTTGTCGACCAACGCTGTAAAGTCCTGGGTGTATTTCTGTCGGAACTCATTGAACTCTTCAGCTTGTTTTCTGGCCTCCTCTTCATATTTCTTCTTCATTTCCTCAATTCTTTTCTTATAGTTTCCCTCTAATTCTTTTCTCTCCTTCTCTGCCTGATCTCTTCTCATTTGATCTTCTTCTTTTCTCTTTTTTTCATGTTTTTCTCTTTCCTGCTCGTATTCGTCTTGCAACTTTTTAAGTTTTGCTTGTTCTTCCTGTCGTTTCTGTTCATTTTCTTGATATCGTTTGTCCCACCATTCTCTTCTTTCCTGCTCCCAGTCCCAGCGTTGCTTTCTCAGCATCTCTTTACTCTGCTCTAACTCTCTGTCAAGTTTTTGCTCCCAGTCCTGTCGTTTATTGTCCTCCTGCCTTTTCTTCTTCCTGTCCTCTTCTTCTCTCATTTCCTGTTCTTTCTTTCTCTCCTCGCGCTCCTTGTTGATGTTTTCTACCATTTCATTAAGTTGTATGGTTCTCTCTCGTTCAATTTCTGCTGTCTGTTGTTCCATTCTTCTCTTCACTGCTTCCATTTCCTCATCATGTTTCCTTTGAAGCTCCTCCATTTGTTTCTGCATTTCTTCTTCTTTCTCCTTCAGGATCCTCTCCACTTCCTTCTGTACGGCTGCCTCTGCCTCTTGGAACATCTCTGAGGTGTAGCAGCTGCCGCCATTTTCCTTCAGCATTTTGTTGGACTTCTTCATCAGCTCTCTGACTTGTGTGGACTCTGTCTGATCGCTGTTTTTAAAGACCTGGTATCTCCCTCCACAGTCATTGATCAGTTTTTTCAAAAAGTCATCACAGTCTTCTAAGTACCTCTCAATTGTTCTACCTTTCAGATCATCTCCCCTGGTGAATATAATGATGATGAAATCTCCTGAATTCTTGCCAAAATATTTCTTTATCAGTTCCACAGAGTTTTTCTCCTCTTGTGTAAATCGGCCGATCTGCAGCACTAGTAAAAACACATGAGGTCCAGGAGCCAACATGCTGATGCATTTCACAAGCTCTTCTTGAATGTCATCATTGGACAAATCTGTGTCAAACAAGCCAGGAGTGTCGACCACGGCAACAAGCCGTCCATCAATCTCCCCCATTGCTTTCTGGCAAAACTTGGTCACAGACTTTGGGCTGGGAGTAGATTGAAAACATTCTTTACCCAGAATGGTGTTTCCAGTTGCACTCTTCCCGCTGCCAGTCTTCCCTATCAGCACCATCCTGAGAAGCTCTCTGTTCTGTATGTTGTCATTAGATCCCATTTCACTTTTATGTTTTAGATCCCTCAGTTCAGCTTTAAGTCTTGCATTCGTGTTCTCATGCTCTACAACCTTCTCCACCTGAGCCTTGGTGAACATCTTCATTGTGAAACATCTGGATCCGTCATTTCGCATCTCTTCCACATCATCCAACAGCTCTTGGATCTGCTGCTGGTCCTTGATGTTGAGAATACAATATCTTCCTCCACAGCTCTGACAGAGCTCCTGGATGTCCTTGTTTTCTTGTACAAAGGTAACAACATCTGGAGCTGTAGGATTGGACTCCACGGTGAGCAGAATCACGGTGAAGTCATTGACTGGAGAGCCGAATCTGTTCTGGATGGCCCCTAACTCTTCCTTGTCTTCATCAGTGAGGTGACCCACAGGTAGGACCAGGACGAAAGCATGGACTCCCTCAGGATCACAAAGGGAGATACACCTGAATGACTCCTCCATCACTGCCTCCTGAGGTTTTCCATGCAAGGTAGGCAGCTCCACCAGGGAAACCTGACGTCCATACACCTGTCCCTGAGATTTAACACACTCTGATGAGTGGGAAACTGCAAGAAACTCTGTCTGTCTTAAAATGGCCTTGGCTGCTGAAGTCTTCCCTTCTCCGCTCCCACACAGAACCAGGTTTAAAGCTGGTTTGAAGGTGAGGAAGGTTTCTTTGTTTTCATGCACAATGTGCTCAATCGTCTGCATTAATAACATGTGGTTGTTTTCAGCCAAGCTGTAGTGTCTTCCTCCACAGTCTTCAAGGAGCTGACAAACGGAGGCACTTGTTTCATTGCCCTCATGTGTGCTGATGACCATTGAGTACCTAAAGGCGTCTTGATCAAACAAACTCAGGATGAACTTCAGTGTTTTTCTGTTATTCTCTGTGAATTCAGAAGGCTCCACTAACAGCAGCAGAACATTTGGTCCGGGAGAACAAAGATTCACACAGCTCTTCACCTCTCTTCTCACGGCCTCCTCAGACAGACCCAACATGTTTGGAGTTTTCACCACTGTTAACTGATTTCCTTTCCACTCTCCGTGTGTTGCCACACAGTGCGTGATTGGAGAAGTTTTTCGGTGAGGCAAACGTTGGTCCCTGGTGATGAAGTTACCAAGTCTCTTCTGTTTGTCTTCACCTTTTCCCAGTAGCACAATCCTGAATGCAGATGCTGTAATACAACAGAGAGAAAGATAAAATTACCTCATCGCTACATACGTGTGATCTCTTTAGTCATCTTAAAATCTACTTAAAATGGCAACCAAATCTCCTGCTAATTCTGTTCATATACTGCTGTTTTACATGAAAAGTTACATATTAGGAAACAAATTGTTGATGGTCAGAAACTTAAAATTAAATGATTGTCCTATATGACATATGGATGGGAATATGTTAGCCAGAAATGACTTGAATGTTCAATATGAACATTTGGATATTTTTAAAAAGGTATAATTTACTAGCCTGGGCTCGCTGCCATTCAAACCGATTTACAATCGGCTGGCTGGACCATTTGCTGCATGTCATTCCCCGACTCTTTCCCCACATTTCCTGTCTCTCTCCACTATCACTGTCAAATAAAGGCAGAACATGGCCAAAAAAAAAAATCTTAAAAAGAAAAGGTGCCATCCAATTTCTCCTAAAATGTATTTTGCAAATGCACAGTTGCTAAATATGAATGTAACAGACCAGGAGATACGAACGTGAAATTATTCCACTCAATATCAATACATGTTCATTGCACATCTGTAAACTTTTGCACATCTGAGCACTCAACTCATATATCATGACACGTTACATTAACACAGTTTTTATTGTTATACTTGCACATTACATATACCGCTTATACTGGGACATTTGCACAGAAGAGAAAATATGCCACCAAGAATCTATATCTGCACATACATGATTAGCATTGTGATGAATTTACTTACTGTGAGCCACAGGGATTTTCTCTGAGAGTGAGATTTGCGGACCAGTTTCTTCAAATTCACACAGCCCTGTAAAAAGATGACATCATTCATTTTCACCATAAATGTTCTATAACAGCATCTGTGATGAGAATCTGTGGTTTCCCTTAGTTCTGTGCTTTAATGATCACCTAGTAAAGTAGATGTGTCCTCAAATGCTTCATAGCTCACATGCTCTCCATTGTTCTCCTTTGCAGTTTGACCCAAGCGTGTTAACAGCTCTGAATGATTGAGATTCTTCAGCTTCAAGCGTCTGTACCTACATTTTATGATCATGTCTTCTAATGGAGGGTGTTCTGTGTATTTTTTCTTCAGACCTAAACTCTGCTCTCTGGTCGGTGCTATCAGAAGCAGAGAATGATCAAATGATTGATCGCCAAAGAGTCCTAGGACTCTGCAGAGTCTCTCTTTGTGTTCCTCAGTGAAGGATTCAGGCTGTAGAACCAGCAAGAATACATGAGGTCCAGGATCACACAGTCTCACACAGTTTTCTAAATGTTCTGTCAGTTTGTTTTGAGAGATGTTGAAATGTAACAGATCTGGAGTGTTGATGACAACTATTCTTCCCCCCTCCAAATGTCTACTGAGACAGTCGTCTGGTTCTTCCTCAGTGTTGAACACAGTCGAATCCAGTATGAAGTTCCCCACTTTACTCCTCTCAAACCAGCTGTTCCCCAGCAGAACAACCCTCAGCGACACTGAAAAACAAAGATTTAGAAAAGGCAATTAAACACAGACTTGCATGTATGCATGTATAGTTTCATTGCTGTTTGACTTTAGTGGTTTAGTTACTTGGGTTGCGTTTGGTCCGGACTTTCAGACTTTTCAGTTTGATCCGAACCAAAATTACAGGTTTGAAACCTCCCCTCAGACCACGGTCCGGACCAAACAGCTGAAGCTTGGTGTGGTGAAAAGAGGTGGTCTCTGTCCCATAAACAGTGAAAATAATGGACAGAGCTTCCGGGTCTGAAGAGTGAGGCCAATGCAGAAGTGCCTTAAAACTTGTATTCTTTGCTATGCGCAGCAGGGATCGAAACCAGCGGTTGCAAAAAGAAGTCCGGTTGTATACAAGTCAATACAAGTCTATGAGAAAATGAGCCTACTTCTCACTTCATTTAGTGAGTTTAGTTTTTGGGAGTCCAAAAACTAATGGGTGATGTCACGGTTGTTATGTCCACTATTTTTATACAGTCTATGCTCTGTCCGGATCAAACTGAACCATGGTCCGGTTCGCTTCTAGTGTGAAAGCATAAGACATAATTATGACTTGTATAGTTCTTTAGTGAGCTTACATAATTGCAATGTGAAACCAAAACTAACAGGATCAAATGTATAAAATGTAACAAAAACATGAACCTTAGTTCAGACTTTCAGGTGTGAAAAGGCCCTTACTCACAGATTGTACCTATGAAATAATGCAAACTCAGACATTTTTAAACAGTGTGATAACACAGTTCAGATTGACTCACTGTAAGGTGGTATCATCTCATAGCTGTTTCTGCGCTTCAGGGGCTGCAGATCATCTGTGATGGAAAGGATAAAATGTTTACTTAATCTCATGTAACCTATAGTAGAACTCATTGTGACAGTAACATTGTCGTCGTTCAAATGTGTCTTCTAAAACTCTGTACCAGATGTGAAACAGACACGTGGAAAACCTTCCAGAACCCAACATAAACTAAAAGAGATCCGAAAAGTGACCCTAGGACAGTCAGCCACGGTCCAAATGGACCTGAGGATATTTAGACCCAATCCAGAATGTGGTGGACCTCAACATTCCCAAGGAGAGAGGTGATACATCTGGGACTAACCGGAAGGTCGGTGGTTCAATCCCCAGCCAGTGCAGTCTACATGTTGAAGTATCCTTTGGCAAGATATTGAACCCCACATTGTTGCGTGTGAATGTTTATCTCCCTTGATGAGCATGTTTAAAGAGCCCCTCTCCTGAAAATCAAGTTTCTAACCATGTTAACATGTTTATATGGTGTTTTTTAGTTGCTACAAGACATATCATGAGTGAAATGAGCAGTCATCAACATCATGCTGGAGGATTTCTGCCTTGAAACTACAGTGTGCCAACAACAGTCTCAAAATCTGGATTCAGACAGCCAGGTTTTATGACATCATATGTCTCAGGAACCAATCAAGTCACTTGTCGCTGGGACATTCTATGGCATGCCCTGTCACTTTGGCATGGAGGTATAAACCATTATGAATGCTGAACTTCTAATACATTATGTCAACCATGTATAATACTTTATAAACCTATAAGTTGCCATGCATGATTATAAACATTTTATGAAGAGTTTTCTAAAGCCCTATAAAATCATTATGTCTTATTAATGAGCTTATAATGCATTATAGACATGAACTTTAAGTAAAGTGTTACCAAAAGTTCTTTACCATTAACCCATGTTTAGTTTCATCTGCCACGCTAACATGTCATATGACGCCAGCTCGTGTAGCTAAACTTTCCTCGACTTTCCAAACTGTTGTTCGTGTGAATTTTCCAAGTCTGAATTTTTCTGATCATTGTGACATCACATGAACATTAGATTAAAATGCGATGAGGACAGATTGCTTTTATTACATTTATAATATGCGGACAGAGAGAGAAGATAAAATCTGACTGGACTCACCTGATGCTGCAGTCGCCATGATGTCTCTCTGCTGCAAACATCAGAGATGAATTCAACTGAAGACCATCTGCTGCATTAAGAACCTATAGGAAGAATAATTAGAATTTATATCATCATTCACACACCAAAATGTTTTTGTAACTGTCTCAATCAACTTCACAATCACAGTGGGGATTCAAACTAACAACCTGCCCTCTACGGGTGATAATGTGAAGACATATATATATTTCCTAAAATTGATGATTTATGTTGTACCTTTGTATTGCATTTGATAGAATGCAGCCTACATAATTTGTGATGATCTTTTGTAATTTGTTCTGTCTGACAAAAGAGATTTCAGTGATTCTGAATAAATAGTGTTGAGTCAGGTAAAATGGGCCAGATAAGGTTATAGAGCATCATATCAAATTTTACAGCCAATCACAATAACTAATCGAGCATTGCTGCCACAACACTAACTGACATGTAACTTTGATTTTATTAATTCATGCTTGCAGTAGAGGATACTGAAAAGCTGCAGAATTTTACATCAGATAAAAATCATAGCACGTGGACATAAAAAAACAAAAAACAAAAAAATTAAAAACATGGGCACAAGACAGGATACATGCAAGGTTACTAAACATACATTTGTTTTCAGCACCTCACTACCTGCTTTAAATGTTATCATTTAGGACACTTGGTTAAACAGCCTAACAGCAGTGTGCAGAGTTGAATTTCTCAGTTGGTTTGTGTTGGCCCGAAGCTCTGCCAGTTTGTTTTGGTTTCTCAGTGTTCTGGCGTACAGCTGCCTCATGTTGGGGCAACAGGTCATGCAGGGGGTGTTAACAACAGTTTTGATTGGTCTGAGGTTGCTATAATGTGGGCAGGGTGGTGTTACATGATGTCAGAAAAATCTTGTGGTACATGAGCATGACATAGTAAATTTCACTCATCAGTAATAAGGGTGGTAAAGCAATTATAATTCATCTTACCAATACAGTTAAATCTGTTTATGAACAGTGTGTTGACAAGCTCCTTCATATAAAAAAGTAGAAATTCAAAAAGAAAATGTGATTTAATTATTTTTTTTTTTATAGCAAACTCCACCCAAGATTATGTTATTTTATGTATCTATTAATAGGCTATAACAGAGCAATTAAACGTCATTCAAATGTAGCTTTGATTTTTATGGTCATGTAAGGTAACTCCTCTAACTGGTTTTTCCAGGTTTACCTGGCTATAGCCTGAATCTAAAATGGAGACTTTAAATTTGATACAAAAGTGGTATGAACATAACCTTTATATTTCAGATAGATTTCTTTCATAAAACTCTAAAAAAAAAACTAGTCTTGAGAACAAGACTGTTTTCTAATGTTTATTACCATGCATTTCCGTTTCCGCCTCGAACACCTGAACTCACCTGCGCATTTAAAGCTGACTGTGTCAAGGTGTGTTTACCTTCATAAATAAATAAATAAATAAATAAATAAAGCTAAAGTATTTAGCCTATAGGCCAGGTCTAGCTGCCCCGTTTCATTGACATATAGGTTAAGTTACCTCTAAAGATAAAGTAAACGTCAGACGTAATGTAGGCTAACTTTAATTAGGACCTCTTCCTGGTTTTTCAGTTTGGTGTAATCTTAAAAAGTTGGTGTGAAAGTTTTCTAACATTTGTCGGAGTTGCCTACAGACAGCTTTATTTCAGATAGATTTATTGAATTAAATTCTCACAGAAAAAAAAACGGACAAAAACAAAATAATAAAATACCCTAGATTATTAAAACATAGGCCGACTTTCTTCTTGTGTAGGCCTTTTTTATTTTTTAATTACCGTAGCCTACGTTTCCTAAACACCCAACTTCGCATTTACCTGAAGCAATTGATTTAAAACTGTCAGAGTGAGTTTCTGTATTTCTGTCAGTCCGTGGGTTATAATGCGTGAAAGGACAGAAAGATGTTGCCAGCTGATTGTGATAATTAGTTATTTTCTCACTCACCTGAGCGCGATTGACTCATCTCAGCACCAATGTCTGTCAACTACGCTGATAAATAACCAGTTCTATTGATTTGCAATAGCCTACTGACAGATCATCATAATGCGTTCATTTTATTGGTAGCCTATTTCCCTTTTAGTTGAGCTGAAATGCTCTCATGCTCCGTCGCTTGCCACTAGTCCAAAACGATAGAGTGAAAGTAGAGACGCGGTTCAGAGAAAAAGCTGAGCTGGGGTGTGTTCCAAACCTTGTACTTTTCCTTTTTACACAGAACATACTGTTGCATGCAGCTTACACATGGGGAGCCCGGGGTTGGTTGGCTGGAATGACAAAGTAACATCAAAATGTTTGTTTTCTTCACCTGCACTCATCTATGTTAAAACATCTGAAAGTCACTAACTTGTTTGTACAGTTTTATAGTATCAAAAGTTAAAAAAAAAAAAAACTTGTCTGTGGACTAAACATGCTGTAAAACAGTGTTAGACAGATATCATGGAAATGTGTTACTTGTAGCTAATATATTTATCAGGGACAATGCAAAAAAACAAAACATTAACAGGTTACAGATGTGTTGCATGTAGGATTTTTAGCCAAGTCTAATTTGCAACCCCTGTCCCTGGTTAGGCTTTTCTACTTAAAAAATCATAACACATCATATATCATTGCAAAAAATAATTTCTTAAATTGTGCACATAATAAATAGTGACATGCTCATACATGTGACATGATATTTGCAATTATTTTACATGTGTTGTGTATGCATGTATTCCACAACTCCCGGCAACATACATGTATCGGCAAGAATTAGGGAAAACCATGCACACATGCATATACAAAATTATGCACACATGCACAATTTTCTGCATGTATGTGCGTGTGCATGCAGTCCTTATGAGTATGTAGTATATTTATTAAATATGTCTGATCATTAAAAAATTAAAATGAGGGGTAATAATCAATTGACAGGTTTTTTGTTTCATGACCCTGTCCATGAAAATGACAGACAACAAGAAAGTCTAACCCAGCCACTGACTGTTACAGCCCTGACAAGCATCATTTCTGAATGAAGAACAATAACTGATATTACCAAGTAAAAATAAACAAAAGGAAGTGAGAAATACACATATACAATATAAAACATGTAACTTAGTGTTCACAGATTTGCCTTTGTGTAAGCCATAGTTTTGTCTTAGTTTTGAGAGTTTTTAAGTCAGTTAATGTTTTTATTTCTGGTGGTAGGTTATTCCAAATCTGTGGGCTTCTAACTGTGAAAGAGGACTGGCCAAAAGTGGTCTTGCGCGGTGTTGGTTTACATTTCCATTTAAACTCACAAACATCCTTCCACACTCTAAAAGGTTATTTTATATTTTTGGTCTTGGTCTCGCTGCATGTATAAAGCCCACCCTCTGGCAACATCACCACTTAAGCCTGATGTCTAAACAGCCAGAAAAGTCTGTGCAGCTTAGCGTCCCATCACTCACAGCACAAAGGTGGTTTGTCCTCCGCCAGTAAAAGAAGTAACCCCCGTGGTATGAAATATGTTGCATGAGGATATGAGTCATGTGGGGAAAAAAAGGGGATTTTGAAGGCTGATGCTTATAGACAGTAGCCTATATATTCTGCTGATCGCTTCTATCACACATGTTCATCTCCAGTGGCGGATTTAGTCATTTTGGGGCCTGAGGTGAACACAGGAACGGGGCCCTCTGCGTCCGTTGTTCTCCCCCTTTTTCAATCCTTATTTATCTCAGAAAGTCCTACTTGTAACTTCTTGTCTTCAGCGGTCTTCACACAGCAGTGATGTCCACCTGGAACTGCAACTGTAAAATAAACACAAAACATATTCATTAACAAACACACCCACTGTAAAATGTTATTTTCATAACCAATATAATCTCTGTACATTAAGATTGTACTTAATTGTCCATTTACATAGAAGATCTGTCATTGGTTGTCATCATTTACCTTGATTTTCCAGCAAGTTGCTTATGGTCTTTTGTCTTCTATCTTGTGTTACTAAAGTGAAGATAACATGCAAGACAATAAGAGGTTCATTATGGAAACACAAACATCCTTAATTTAATATTCTGATATTCATGAATTAGGCCTTCTGATGCCATTTTAGCGTGTGGGTTTTTAGAAATACATAATTAAGTAGCAAAATGTCAAAGAAAAACTTTCTCAACCATACATTTATGAGGCCTTTTGGGGCCCATTGCAGACCTTTGCCTAATGGTAAAGTTTGCCTCTGTTGGCCTCACTTTGGCAGCCTTTGCCAGCTGTATCTGCTGAGCTCATGTTTCATTTGCTCTGGCAGATCCGTCCGGCTCCCCTCCCTGTTCACACAGATTTCCAGATCCAATCATGACCGTTTAAATCTCACATGGGGCGGGTTTAAGATGATGACTGACAGTAGCGTCATGCTAGAATGTAGTTACGGAACGCAACTGGCATTGGCCATAGAGACAGAGCACCTTTAAGCCCCGCCCACACCGGAGGGGAAAACAATTCACCGCTCTCCATTGATTTTGTATAGGGAGAAGAAGGGATGACATCTTTTTGTAGGCCAATCCGGAAACTAGCATCGCCATGGGTTCCCTCGTCAAAAAGCCTATGGGATTTTTAAAACTGGATTTTGGATCATTTAAGAAAATAAGCTCTGTGTCAAACACAAGTTTATGATACTTACAGGTTTTGTCTAGCAAGATAATCTCTCCATATGAACATCACTTTTATGGTTTTAGAAGCATAAATGCAATCTGCAGAAGTAAAAAGCTCGACGACCTCTGTAGTCTCATTTAGCCACTTGTTAACAACCGCCTTTTTAAACACACGTAAAAGCTTCGAAATTCACCAGCAGGGTATTTACAGATGTATTTTATATCGTAGAACAAAACATTAAAATATCCGACGCTTGTGTTAACCACAGACCTTATTTCAGACGTCTAAACAAAAACACATAAAAAAAACTCATTGACTTTGAGACCGTTAGTTAAGTTACAAACTTAGGCGCCCTATATGACCTACATAAGCAAATGATCTCATCAGTGTGAAGATTCTACATTGCTCTATTTCTATGTAGTTATTCAGTATACATGTTCCCGGGTGGAGAGTCGACGACGGAGGTACCTGTGTTTATATCGTGGACGCAGTTATCCAAGTTAACTTATATCTTGTGGTTATGGCTGATACTGGGGCAAGACTAACAAAAAGGAAAAAGAAAGAATTGAACGGGATCTGAAAGGATTAAAAACGATGCTGAATTGGCCCTCTTCCTCTAGACAGGTATGTGTTATGTCTGTTTTATTTATGAAATGCATTTCTGTAAATTAAGCTACAGTATTTTGACAGAATAAGCAACTTGTTGCTAGTGAAATGTGGAGGAATCAGAAAGCTACAGTATTATGTTTGCTAGTGCCTTAGCTTGCTAACATATAGCCTAGCTAACATTAGCTTACTAACAGCTAACGTGTCCTCTCTGGTAGACATATGGTGTTAAAATAGTCATTTGACAGGCTTAAATGTAATGTTTTTAGCGAGCTACAGGCATTTTGTTAGTGTTTCAGCATTAGCATACTAAATAGCATGTTAGTATGGAATTTCGGTTGACTGACAGAGCGTCATGCTACAATTTTTTCAGATACATACTGTGCATTCCAATACCCGTGCTACCATATTATTTAGTATGCCAGAAAAAAGATTTAGTATGTCCCAATGCATAGTATGTCAAACGCAGTAGGCCTATGCCAAAAATACCAGGATGTCCTTCTGCATCCCGGTCACATTTTCTGGCTATTTTGGCCCACAATCCTTTGCGCAACATGAGCAAGAAGGTCAAAGTTCAAGGTGCAATGATGTATGTAATTTGTATGCATACTGCATGCAACATACGTACATTGTAAGGGCAGCAGCAGTGTGAACTAAAAGTAAAAAAGAAAAACTATGTGATTTGGAACACAGCCATAGTCTTGAGCTTTATTTTCTAACCAAAAACAAAATCTATCGATTTTAAAGAAAGTTTACCACATCACACACATACACACACACACACACACA
>JAOVVB010061030.1:0-28926 GCA_028570985.1 Heterobranchus longifilis | reverse complement strand
AGACCGCAGGCTGTTAGAATAGGCACAGTAACATCATCAACCATCATCACCAACACCAGTGTCCTCAATCCATTCCTTTACACCTTCTACTATAATGACTATACCAGCCCTTCACCCATCACCACATACTTCAAATACTCTGATCACACTGCCATACTGGGACTACTCAATGACAAAAACTCTGTTACAGCCTATCAAAACTCCATTTCTCACTTCACACAGTGGTGCACTGACAACTACCTGCAGCTTAATGTGGACAAAATAATATAACTGGTCATTAACACATCAAACACACCCCAAATTGGACTGAACCCCACCTCCATCCACAGTGAACACTAATATTGTTTCTGTTTTTGTGTATGCTGTTTTGTGTATCTGTATGCTACTATGCTGCTGTGTTGCCATGTTTATATATTATCATGTGTTACATGTACTGAGTGTGGAAAGAAATATCCCTCTGGGGCAATAAATCTAAATCTAAATCTAAATCTAAATCTAAAGGGGTGTCCTATGCATCTGTTTCAGACCACATCCACACTGCTACATTTTTGTTTGAAAACAGTGTTTTCAGATGAAAATTATCTCCATCCTTACTTGGGTTTCTGACTGCGTTTTAGAAATACTCTGCGTACATACTAAAACGCCCAAAAACGCATGTCACAGGACTATTCATGTACACTGGGCGTGCACATGCCGGTGTAAACAGGAAGCAGAGCGGTTGGTTGCTAGTTGCAGAAAATACAATGGAGGAAGAACAGCAATGGCGAAAAGTAAGACCAGAGATTTCTTTGCTTGGGCTGACGACGAGGTGGAACTGTTACTGAAAGTAACAAGTGAGTACAAGGTGGCCAAGGCGGCAGAAAACATTGATTGGGAATTGTTGCAAAGCAAATACGGCAACATTTTAGAGCGGTACCGGGAGCACTATCCATTCCCACACAAATAGCAAGTCTTTAGTAGTTTCCTTTGCCTTCATGGATATGAGAGGCTTTGTGCATTTCTGTGGGTGGACAAACAGATGCAGTCTTTAGCAGCGGCTAATGATGATCGATAAATATGCTGATTACAGACAGGGGTGGATACACGCCTTGGCTGACATTCAGTCTGTCCCTCACTTCTTCCTCCAGTGCCTCCCACTTTTTCCCTCCCACCAGTGTGTCAAAGCAGCACGATAATCATCCTCCCCTCTCTGTCGCTCCCTGAGGTTTACACATGCTGTCTTTACTGTTAATTTGATGCCATTTCGAGGTTAAGGGGTCACGTTTGAGGAAGGAACCAATCTTGCAATGGTGGGAAATGAGTTCCATCAATTTGACTGCACAAGATGTAACATATCAGTTCCATACTGGCTGTATAAACGGTAAACAGCGGTGTATCTCTCGCTTTCATTCACTGTCATCTGTGTCATTTTTGTTATAATCAAAATGTGTTCACACAGTCACATCATGGGGGCTCACGACCTTCGATCTGGGGACAAAAAGCTGGTTGCCACAAGGTTAAAGCAATATTTAGAAGCAATATCAGTTTCATAATCTGTATCTTAAATAAACAGCCAGCAGACTGTTAGCTTAGCTTAGCATTAAGACTGGAAACGGGAGCAAACAGCTAGCCTGGCTCTGTCTAACAAAAACAAAATCCACATACCAGCATCCCAAAAGTTCACTAATTAACGCACGCACGCACACACACACACACACAGTAAAGCTGATGGGTTCAAGCATTGGATGGGTTCATTCAGACATAATCAGTTTGCATAAGTTTTGTTTGTTTAAAATTTAAAAACAGGCTACCTTCTGGGGATAGTGATCTCTGTATCAACACTGGATTTTATTTTTGCATAATCATGATAGTACTTTTCCACTTAGTGCTTTGCCCGGCCAATTTTGAGAGAGGGATGTTTTACCAACATCATTATAACTCAAAATGATACAAAAAGTAAAAAAAAAAACAAACACACCCACATGCCTTGTGTTATGCTTTCAGGCACATTTTGATCATTGGGTTTGCAAATACAATTATTTAAAATCCATTCCGCTGCTAGATGTTGCAGAATATTACATTTTTTATTTTGTTTATTTAAGTCTCCTGCACCAAATGGGGCCCAGCCCATATGGGCTTGCAAGACACTGGGCAACAAAAACAACAATGACCAGGATGGCCACATGACGAGTCAGAACAGTTACACGGTTTCAGAAAACATGTCAAAACAAAACATATTAAGTTGGGTACAATGTTCTCTGTCTTAGCTTTCATGCATTTTCTATAGATCCTGCTAATTAAAGAGCCAACTCAACATATTACCTCCAGACAGCCAAAACAAATCAGGGTTCCTTGGCTGCATTTTTTCAAATATATTATTCCTCAAGTCACTATACATGGGGCAGTGTAACATTAAGGAAGTTGATATCTGATTTTTAAGAAAAAGTGATAAAAATAGCTATATTATAGTATTATGTGGTAGTGAGTCAAGATTAAGATACTAAGACTAAATTTGTACTTGCAATACATCTAAATTATGAGATACTAAATCAACATTTATGACTTATAATCTCATAATTTTGATTTGCTATTTTATCCATTTGAATTGCTTTCAATTTTGCACCTCATAATTTGGATTCAGATGGTATTAGATTGACTTTTTTGTCTACCTCTCCCAAGTACAGCAAATGTACATATAATACACATAACAAAACACACTATTAAAAAAGCATACAAATACACTGTAGTTGCAAATAAGTTATATAAATAATAAATAACAAGTGTTCCCTGATGCAGCCATTCAATGCTAAGAGGAAAAAGATGTTTTATATATGAAACATTTTACTTTTTTTTTCTTTTCTTGGCAGAAATGTAATAGATTGAACTTTTGTCCAAAACAACTTCCATATTTCCCATACACATACATTGGGGACAATTTATTTGGGGCTCCATGTCGTCCTTGAGGATGACATGTGAGCAGATGTCAGCTGTGATTAATAAACAACCCACTTTACCTAGTTAGTTACAACTGTCATGCATACATATATAATTCAAAACTTCATCTATGCCGCACTGCAGTTGTTTTGGTGTATTTACCCGGCTGTGTTTCAGGGTTATCCTGCATCGATTAGCTCGTTCACTCGCTACCGTTTGAGTGTTAGAACCAAACGTGACTGGACTTTGTGTTGTTTTTTTTTTTTAATCTTCAGCAGCTTTCTGGGCACTCTCTGATAGCATGCAAATCTCGACATGCTCCTGCACGGGCAATGCGTGAACGCTGTTTTGCAAACGACCCTTTGAAAGGCCCCCTCACATCCTTCGTGTATCCCCGGCTGTATTTATCTCACTTGTGATAAGGAGAGAACAAGAGCAGGGATGGAGGCCTCAAGAGGTGAATGCTCTTCATGAGTTTCGTGACTAAAATTCACAAGTAGCACAGTGAGTATTTGAGGTAACTATGTAGCGTGATTAGATATAATTAGTTCTTGATGGTTAGCCATGCAGAGTGTATATAAATAAGATGGGGGGGGATTTCAAATGACTTTTCAAAATGAATTGCTTCATTAAGTCACCTTTAAAATCAAGATGCATAGACTGAGCCTATTTCTCTATCAAAGCACGAAACAAGAACAGAGAAAACCTGTAACAAATGTTCAGTCATTTGTATGCTAAGAAAGTCAACATGCAGCATTAAGACTGCAACAACAGTTCATTGTATATGCTGTGTAAATAGCAAGAGCCCTGCACCGAGGGATCACCTGATAAGACCCTGAGAATCCTTCAAACACACACGTATGCACTCACACACCCATTCAAATGCTTGTGTGCAACGCTTGCACACACACTAAACGGTTTGCATAGTAGCCAGCGTACTCCAACACTCCAGGGTGAGCGCTTCCATGTTTCGTTAGATCCTCTCTTGTTGAATAGATTAAAGGGCAAGCGTTGCTGCCCTGAGAATCACCACCACAATGCAGCCGTGTGATTATTATCAGCGAGCCAGGTCTCGAACGGGGAGCTACTTTTGGAGTTAATGAGCAGAGGGGAAGCGAAGCAGGAGACACAGATAAGAGGAAAAACAACGAATCCATTCTCCCTCTTTACTGAGAGAAAGCCGAACGGGTTAATATCCCTCGATACACAGGCTCCTGTATTTCCCGAGAGACAGTTTAATTCTGGAGGAAATTATGCCAATGAAATGATTATTTCATCAAATTGGAAGGACGTACTGTATCTTGTAAATTGCACTTAGTCGCAGATAAGCTGTGCCCCTTAAACAGAGGCACACATTCAATAATGTATCAGGAGTTGGCATACATAAATAATGCATTCTATGCACAGTCACACCTTTCTAACTCTGGACCCTCAGCACCTGGGCTCTCCTTATTCTGTCAATCTGTTGAGCAATTAAAGTGAGACCTCACTACCACCTTGGTACGGATGACGGTGAGCGACTTGCTGTGTGAGTGGTTTATGAGAAAAAAAGTGCAATCACTTGCTTGAGGGTGCTGCTTGCATGTGAGGCAGAGTTGGAGAGAGAGGAGGATGGTCACGTAAAGGCTTGGCCATTATATTTTTCTTTCTATAGCGGTCAAATTACATGCAGCATTATTGTATAATTACATCACATTTAGCACCTAAACTGCTATAATGACTACTAATTACAGACTTTATTCTAATGCTTGCCGTCCATTTTAAGCAGACTGCTGATGTTTTGACAGAGAAAACTTCACCAGAGCTGGTATGGGGAGGGCAATGAAAAATCATTCCTCTGTCCATTCTGTGCTTATTTGGAAATCTTACCACACCTCAAGAGTCTGTGTTTACTTCTAGTTGTTGTTTTTTTTTTTATCACATCCTCACAAGAACCTGGATGCAACTGGTTACCTTAATCAGCACATAGACACACACTCCATCTCTCCGTTTCCTGGAAGAACTCTGCTATCTATACCCTGTTCACTCTTAGTTTCAATTTCCTCCTGCTCTCTGTTTCCTCTCTCTGCTGGGTGAGATACTCGTGTGACTCCAGCACCAAGCTACAGACACGCACAAATGTTATTTTCTTGCCTTGCCTCTTGTGTCAGCGTTTCTTAATTGTTCCATCTCCAGCTCACTTTGCTTTTCTATCACGTGTATGCTTTGTTTTTCTGTGTGTCAGGCTCTCATTGTATTGATTGGTCCGTGATGGTGCACAGGTGGTTGTTACTGTGGGGACATATTGACCGCTCTGCACGTTTCCCCTGCAGTCTACATGTGGTTGAAATCAAGATTGAACTTAAAGGACTAGTTCACAATTTTTGGGAAATACACTTATTTGCTTTCTTGCCACGAGGATCGATAGCGCTCTCATATCTGTACGTTAAATAAGGAGCTACGGCCAGTTAGCTTAGCTTAGCATAAAGACTGGAAATGTTGATGTCAGTGGTTGGCCATTAGATTTGAGAAAATAAGACTTCCTCTCACTGTACAAAAGTGAAGCCTAAATATCCCGGATACGAGTCTGCGCAGTAGTGATCGGCGGTATCAAAGTCCCGCCCACACACCCGCCCGACCAATCACGAGTCAATCACAGCTGTCAATCATGTTTCGGGCATGCCGTCATCTACTGTACGTAATACACTGACTATACCTCCTACAACCCCACTTCAAAAAAATCTGAACTATCCCTTTAATCTACTAACTTCTGTAACTCAGCGTCTTTTCTTTTCTGTTGCCCAAGGCCCTGTCGACTTCTCATACAAATTGCCTTTTTGTCTCTCTCACACCTTCCCTTTCTTCCATGCTTTTCCTCACCACATAATCCACTCCCGGGCCGCTCTCCCAGCTGCAAGCCTCTGCTGCCTGTTAGTCCTGTGAAACTTGTTAATTAAATCTGCAGATTGAAAGACCTCCAGGGAACAATGTTTAATCGATGAGCACAAATAGATGACTTTCATTCCACACAATTCTTCCCATAACGTTAGCCCAATCCTTGGCCCAGTTGAGAGAAGTGAGTGTGTGCACTCGTAGAGGCCATCTAAACAATGCAAGAGCAATCTCAACCAATCACTAAATGCTAACAATCTCCCTCTCCCCCAGTTAAAGCAAATAAATTGTTTCTCTACTGCAGAACGCCTCTCTTTTTTTGTTATCTCTACTTAAAATGTTCTTTTTTTTTTTAAACTTTTGCCTTTATCCCATCTCCCTGCGGCTCGCCTCTCCTCTTTTGCTGTTGATAATGTCAGCTAAATCAGGAAATACGGTGCTTCTACTGGAGACTTAATGAGTAGGCTACCTGATGTGTAGCGGTGGCGGCCTCTAACCAGCGGCTGCATCTCATTCCCAAAGCCAGACCGACGTCACTGGCCATTAACAAGGACCAGAGCAGGGGTTACATGCAAATTAGGTTACCATGTAAAAAATGAAGAGAAATATCCATGCATGAAGCGTGGCACAATCACATGTGCGCTCACACACAAACTAAGTGCACTCGGTCGTCAGACAGAGGGGTGCATGGCCTTTCTTCAGCTGTAGGCAGTATCCCGGTTCGGCCAGCTGTTCTTTTACCCCTGCAGCTAACTCTGCGTCTGACCTCCCCATCTCCAGCAACAACAACCCGACCCAGCTGGCTCAAACATCAGCGGTACCCACAACAATACTGAAATGCAAAGTCACAGAGAAAACATGGCCGTGAATCATCACAGACACAACAATCTCTCTCAAAATAGCCGAAATAGTCCCAAAGCGCCCGAAAAGATGTCATGATTGACCCACCACAAGTTTTTTTTTTTCAGCGGCTGTTTCATAACAATATGTTAGACGGGTTATTTTATTTTTAGATTTAGTTATCAAAAATAAAGCCTAAGACGTTCACCACCCTATCTCAGGGTGACTAAGAGCTGTGTTTCCATGGTAACAACCAGTGACACCTGAAGGCAAGTGACAATCAGTGTCACCTGCTAAAAAAAAAAGCAGGAAATATGGTTTCATTTGTGGTTTTCGAACAGTGACGTGTGTCGGAAATGAGGTGGGAAATAATTGTTATTGACTACAATAAACTGTATATACTTTACTTTTACTATAGTCACTTGCTCCCATCAAATCTCCTTTGTGCTGGTAAATTATCTTTTACAAGGCATACTTTTTCTGTTTCTATGCTTTGAATGAAAGTAGCTAAGCACAATGAAGCTGTGTTTTCTAAAGAGTAATTTCCCCAGAACTCAGAGAAAAATAGTCCTAGCTGAGAACGAGATATCTTTGTACAGCTGATTAACTTATTCAATATATTCGGATTCTGTAGTTCTACAAAGCTCAGGTTTATATAACTTCTTGAAACTTTTCATTTTGACCCAAGTTTTAGAGTTTAGTATTATTTTTTATTTTTTTTGTGGAGCGGGGTTGTTTTGTTGTGCTTAGATTGTTTTGTGGTAATTTTCCCTGATTTATAAAGGCTATGCATACTATGTTTTGGCAACTACTAATGTATACAACAAGACACAATGAATTCACACAATGACTATGCTAAGAGATGCTGGTGTTTAGTAGGTATCACCTTTTTAAAGCCCTTGACTCCATCCACCTTGAAAGCCAGTGGGTGATTATGAAGAAGTATAGAATCCCGGAGAAGATTGTTCAAATGGTGAGAATATTACCATTCAAAAATAAAGACTTCCAGTGTGCAGTAGAAGAGAAATATGAGAATGGTTTGACATTAAAACTGACGTCAAACAAGGATGCAATATGTCAGTATTAATGAAAAGAACAGTTGGCCATGACTCGAATGGTATTAGGTGGAAGTGAAGAAGCCAGACGAGTAGGACTCAGGATCAACATCGAATAGATGAAAATATAACGATTAATGCAAGAAACCAGGAAAGGATTCAGATCGATGGACAAGGCATTGAAGATGTAGATGAGTTCACTTACTTTGGAGCCAAAGTTTGTAAAGAAGGAAGTGGAATTTAGGACCTGAAGAACAGACTCTCAAAGACCAGCGGTGCATTTGTCAGACTAAAGAAGACCTGGAGCTCTAACAACATCTCAAGAAGAACAAAGCTGAGGCTGTATGAAACGCTGGTGGTGCCAGTCTTGCTATATGAAGACATTCAATGGCAACACCGTGTCAGTACTGAGGAGTTCCTGGAGAGAGTCTACATGAAGCCGCTGAGTGAGGAAGTCAAGTGGTGTAGATGGAAGATGATCGGACATATACTAAGACAGGACCAAAACAACATAACAATAATCTGGGCACCAGAAGGAAAAAGAAGAAGATGAAGACCATAGACAACCTGGAGGCGCACAGTTGAGTGAGAAAGAGAAGATTCAGGCTGGAAATCGTGGAACGAGGTGCGGACCATAGCAGCTGACCGGGAAAGGTGGAAACGCTCTGTGAAGGCCTTATGGGGCTTTCAGACAGAACGTGACTTGCGCTGAGCTCGCCGCTGGGTTCAGCGCACATCTGACTCGGTGTTCGTGCGCTGCGCCCAAAGTTCAACCAGTGTGAACCAAGCGTGACCTCGCTGAGCAGCGCGCATCGCTACGCTCGAGCTTTGCTCAGCGCAGCGGAAAACCGCCGTGGCGCGGTGCAAGCCATTGGAAATAATGGGTTTCAGAGCGCAGTGGTGCCGTTGTCGCGTTGTGTCTGAAAGCCCCATTATGGTGCATTCTATTTGAACTGGAAAGTCGGCATTCCAGAGTTCCCAGTTGGATATTTTAATTGAAACGCCGTTAACTTGGATGTGACGTCATTCTCAGCTCCGAGCTCCGACTTCCGAGGTAAATGTAATGCAGCATTATGCACCACAAGGCAAGAAGATCAACAGGTTCACCTTCTTAGTTCAGGGTGTTAGCATGCTGCTAACATTAGCACTAAACATGAAGTACAGCAGAGGATGATGGGAGTGTCATTTGTTTTGCAGGAAGTTGGTCATAAACCAAAGTATTTGACAAATTAAAACTTTGAACTGATGACGGCAATACATGAAAAGTCAGGGGATCACTAACGTAAGTAGTATTCATCCACTGGGGACCACAGATGTCTGTACCAAACTTTATGATGTGATATTTCAGTCTGGACCAACGTGGTGGACCAGACCAACCATCAGACTGAGATCTCAGCACGGCTAAAAATATAGTCAATAATATTAACGATGCAAAGAATACAAACATAGTCTAACTCGCAGAAGACACGGTGGAGTGTGCACATGTATAATTTAGTGCATTATATCAGAACACCACACCTGCTTTGATTAGAGTCTTATTAGGATTGTGTCATCATCTCATGTCTTATAGTGGTTTTGATTGAAAATGTAGCAATGCAGATACTCCTTTGAATTATAAAAAATGCTAATTCAGGCTCCCTTGAGGACTTGTGCTGAAGAGATATAAGATGCTGCGACAGCAACGGAGGCTAATGCCACCAGTGTCCAGGAGGCAATTGGCCTTAGGGACGAAAATTGCTGAAATATAATATTCTGCTCTTGTTTTAGCTCCTTTGAGCTGTTATTATCACCATTTCCTGATTTATTTTAATAAGTAGCAATAGGTAATAGGTTTATTTTGTCCATTTCTTTGTGCACTTTTTAAAAATGTTATTCTTTAAGCGGATCAATGTACATGGAACTAAATCATTACAGGGTATGAATCAACTAAATCACTTATGTTATAGTGGACTGAGCTGCCCAGCAGTGTATAAGGTGGTAGAAAATGGTCCAAATGTGCACTTTGTGGCATCAAGTACTATAAATCTGACTATAACTGATATAATATCCTGTATATAAATCTGAAAAGGGCCATTTTCTATGCGAGTGCGAGGCCGGAGGCAGTTGCTATTCATAGACTGGAATTGTCAATGAGGGAGTAGATGTGCTTTGACAGATTTGTCAGTTATTCATTGAGCTATTAATTGTGTAAAATCCATTCCAAACAATATATCGCTCAATGCAGAGCACTTTGTATGTGCTGTCAATTGTATTCAGAGGAGATATTTAAAAGGAAAATATGCTCAAAAATGCCACAATTTGCAGTGGCCCCATGCTGAGCAACGATGTGACTTCAAGCTTGACAAGGATGTTCTGTAGATGAGTACTTTTACTTTTGGTACTTTGGGGAGGCTATATTTTAAGGCTTAAATGGAATATCTGAATACCTCTTCCACCACCACTGAAATGTCCATCCATCATCCATCTATCCATCACAACTATGTAAAGCATTTGTAGGCATAAACAAATGTAGGTCATGCAAACTGTCAACAAGCTATGTTTTAT
Source organism: Heterobranchus longifilis (assembly GCA_028570985.1). NCBI lineage: Eukaryota > Metazoa > Chordata > Actinopteri > Siluriformes > Clariidae > Heterobranchus > Heterobranchus longifilis. The sequence continues at coordinate 18,703 of JAOVVB010061030.1, read as the reverse complement.
TCTGCAACCTCAATTAACCCTGAAATTAAACAGTTTACTTTTGCATAGGTGATGGGAAGGTTTCTTGCATCACCACAGTGCACATGCATACATACATTAAATTATACAGTGGTGTAATGACACTTGAAGCAGGTGAAATACCGCTGATTGGCCATGGGTATAGTGCGGTCCCATCTTATGCATTGCAAATGACTTTGTTTGTATGTTATGTATGGATTTACTTAAAAAAAAGATGCAAATATCCCGGTGTACATCCACACACTGTCATCTGCCCTACGGAGCACACTGCTGGTGTCAATTCTCTGCTAAATATCCCAAGTGAGGGAGAGTAACTGAGGCGTGCTCGATACTTGTGGTGTGAAGAGGTGGACGACAGCAGAGATTTGTGTCTACGCGTGGCTGCCCGACAGCCTTTTCATCATCAACATCGAAACACTGGACCGGTGCCAGAGCTTCGATGAGAGTTTCGGCTCCATCATTCACAGAAACACACTTGCCTTCAATCCGGAGCAATGAAGCGAAGGATTCTGCTCACGGATTATAGAGCGAAAAGAGGGAAAGTTTATAGCGAGAGAGGCGGACGACATTTGACACAGGTCCTATAGGCTGAATACATAGCATCCACAGAAGAGCTACCAGGACGTCCGCCTCTTGATTAAATCAAGACACAAGGAAATTGCCTTCAAACCCAATGAATGTCAGTGTATCTATCACAGTGGCAGCACCAATCACACTGTTGTTTTCCAAGCCATAAAACCCAGAACAGCTTGAGAAACGCCTCAAAGACCGCTCCACTCAAAAATGTGTTTTTGCCAGTGCTACTTCTTTTTGGATAATTTTCTGTATACAGATTGATGATCCTCCAAACCATATAGGTTCATTCTGACCCTCTAGTACAACCCACAGGAGTGTTTCCTACGGCCACTAGAGGGCACCACCTAGCAATAAACGTAAATATGGGTCGTAATTGCTGCTTGTACTTGATTTGTGACATCACAAGTAGTGGCAGTCAATCATCGTCCAAAAACTGATTTTCCAGAGAAATTGTAAACCGCGTCAAGTGGTTAATGAACAAATTGGTGACCCAGAGCTGAGAGTTTCCTTCCACGACATGTCCAAGAAATACCATGCTGAGACAGAAAAGATTGTACTGTATTTGCAAAGTTCACTTTGAAGCCTGCAAACTATTTATCCTCAAACAACAGCATTAAGCAAACCCTGAAAATAAATCGTTCTCCATAGAACATATTTGCTTGGTGACTTTGATGTCGTTAGCTCACCGCTAGCAGCTGTTGTTTGCTAGAAGATTGAATCAGTTTGTGTGTGTTAACAGTGTTCATATATGAACACGGGGGCCAGATGTTGGTCTTGTCTAATTGACTGCGGCATCAATAAGTTCTTGATGTCGGCTCCAATTTAAAATGCGTTGTGTTTGTTGAACCCCAACAAACACAGTTCGTGTCGGACTAATTATTCCTTCAGTTGTGATCATGCAGACAACAATCACAAATTGTTAGAATCTGCGCAGCTCGCTTCTTCAGATAGAAGTTTCTACATGTATCAAAGTGCAAGTAAAGTTCTCTGCTCAGTGAAAGTTTCATGACAGCTTATAATCTCCAACCTCGTCATTTCTGAGCGCACTCGCATGAAGTGCAAATGAGAATCAGCTCGACTTCTTTTAAATGGCATGGCTTGGCATGGCGGCTAGTTCTAAGCAGACCAGCGGTGGTGATGGTGGGTGGAGCGCGAGGCCGGAGGCAGCTGCTATTCATAGACTGGAATTCTCAATGAGGGAGTAGATGTGCTTTGACAGATTTCTCTGTTGTTTATTGAGATTTTATTTGTGTAAAAAAAACAAAAAAAACATTCTAAACAATACATCGCTCAATGCAGAGCACTTTCATGTGTTGTAAATTGTATCCAGAGGAGACGTTTAAAGGGAAATATGCTCAAAAAACGTCACAATTTGCAGTGGCCCCATGCCGAGCAACGATGTGACTTTAAACTCGACAAGAAAATCTGCTTTTGATGTTCCTTCAAATCCAGATGGACTTATAAATCTCTGCTATCGGCTGTCTTCGTTCATACGGGCAAGATGAAAGAAAACCTCCTGTTTAAGAGCAGTAACAATCACATTTCTCTCCACGCTCCTCATTTCTCACACTTTAAAATTCACTTTCTATACTGGTCGCCTGATCCCTCAAAGGGCTGCCATCGACTGTCACTTCTTTGTCCTCGCTTCTTTTCATACCGTATCCAGTGCTTTATGAATAGCCAGCTACAGAAAGAGAAATGTTCCACAGTTTTTAAGAAGAAAAAAAAACAACACAACTATACTGCATCTCAAAGATTGCACCATTAAGAAATAATGCCACACACACACACACGATGGCACAAAGTAGCTATTGCAACATTGGGCAATCTTCTGCGTTCGTGCCTCAGAGGCAAAGAACACAAGCCTCCACTGATGCCTCATCTCCACAAGGAATAACCAAATCCCTCGGAGAACGCGATCACTATTTAATCAAGTCTGTGTTTAAGCCCGTCAAGATGTCGAGTCACACTCTTGAGGATGAAACTCTCTGAGCTGTTATTACCATCACATTCTATTGATTTAAGCCTGATTGTCAGTGTTGATTTTGGTTGCTTCAGCCTCCTGCCACATATTTGAGAATGCATGAACACAAAAATAGGCAAAAATCATGTGGCCATTTGTCTACAACTTTTGTACTAACATAAGGCACACACAGACATACTGTACACAAAGTCACTGAGTTTTGTGATTCACACCTCTGATAAAAGCTGTGAATGAAGCTTAAAAAGCTGATAATGGCTCATGTCTTGCTGCATTAACACCCATTTCTCTTCATCCAGCTCCTTTAAAATATGTGATTGGATTTCTAATATAAAAAAAGAGACTATATGCCTTTTTGATTTTGGAAATAATTCATTTAAAAAATAACAATAAACCATCCTGAATTATGGTTCACATGTAATGGATGATTTGCAGCAGAAATCCATGAGAGCCGTTTGATTGATGGCGCGATGATCACATAAACTCGCCATCATTAAGTCTTCTTTTACTGCACGTCGTATCTCTTTCAAACAAGAAACAGTTCTAAACAACGGAAGCTATAAACAAGCGTGGCAATCAAATATAACTGCCGCGCTGAAGGTGCATTACAAATTACCCCCCGGGATCTTTAAGGAAATCTCATAAACAACTCCCTCAAGGTTTGTGTCACACCATTAAGGGGATATGAATCCCTCAGCCATCACTCATTGTGTTTCAGAGGCATTCTTGGAGATACCTTTAGCTCTAAACGCTTCAAGTGCAGCAAATCTCTTCAGGCAACTTTGCTGTAAACGGTGATACGAATGCAGCTGCAGAGAAACTGTAAGTGTTAATGATGTTTTACTCAACGCTCCTTTCCTTTCCTGTGTCTCTCCCTCCTCCCGTTTCAGGAAGAGCAGCTCAGACCTGAAATGATGCTGAAAGGTGTTCATTCGCCCCATTTTCCCCACACTAACCCGATGATGCTCACCAGTAAAGGTCAGATCCAAGTTGGCCTTTTCATCCGTCCGCTGTCCCACTGCACTGAATACAGCTGACCTTTCCTTCAACTTCCTGTGACCTCTAGGGCAGCAGAGCAATATAAATGAAAAGCCTGCTGTTAGTAATGAAACACAGAAACTACAGAAGCAAAAGCTCATCCGACCTTCTGTAACATTTCCTGTCCTTTGTATGAACTCTTAATTAACTATCTTCTAAATTGCTTTTTTTTTTTTTTTCCAGAAAAGGAGAGACAAGAGTTTAGCTCCCTGGATAGTAACGGCACACAATAATCATGCATTTAGGAACTGAATCACCGTACAGACGGAGCATCACTATCACAGTTTCAAGGTGCCAAAGATGAAAAATGCTTGTTGCCGTCCCTGGGCGTATTGTTCTGCTATCGACCGGAATGACAAATATACTGTATGTCGTCAGAAAAAGTATTTTTTTAATATTTACTAAAACTTCCAACCATTGTTCTTACTGCGGAGAGCCTTTTGCTGACTCAGAGGTTAACAAAATGAAATACCTCCAATAAAATATGATTTTGGGTCACCCCATCCAACCTCTCCAGGTCTGTTTCTTTAGTCTGGCAGTATATTTAATCAAATTTGTATGCAGAGGCAAAGAGGAGGATTTGTGAGTCAAAAAGAAGAGTCAGCATCATCAGTTAAGCTGAAATTATCAGTTAATTAATTAAAGTTTCTCTGGCTCCAATGATTTGATACTTTTCTTTGATAGTAACTTGATAATTTACTGAAACAGTCTGAAATGTCTCGACAACTACTGGATGGATCGTCAGGAAATTTGGTACAGATGTTCATGTTCCCCTCAGGATAAATTGTAATAACATTTGTGATTCCTTACCTTTTCCTGTAGCGCCATCAATAGGTGATTTGTTAATTTTTAACAGGGGGGGGGGGGGATGAACTCAAGTGATTAGCAAGCCGCCCTGACAAAAGAGTGGAAAAAGAAGTTGCAATTACTCATCCGTCTGCTGCTTGAGCACCACGGACAGTGCCATGGAATACACAGCACAGTTAGGCTACTGATATTTCAAAGCCATGGTCACTACAATGAAATGGTTACCATGGGGACTAACATCATCACACATGAATACAATTGAACTCATTGAAACACAAGAGTCTCAGCTTTCCAGTCATACTCAATTTATGTAATTCCAAGACCGTTTATGGACCCCCAGTATGCAGAAATATTAAAATACACCATTTTAGAATAGGTGAGAATAACACATTTGTACTACATGAGAAAAACTGTATGGGGTTAGCATAACGTGGGTGTGTCTGTAAAGGAGACTCATGGTTGCCCATAGAACCAATTTTCATTCAGATATCTTGAGGTCAGAGGTCAAAGTACCCCTTTGAAAATGACCATGCCAGTTTTTCTCTCGCCAAACTTTAGCCTGACTTTGGAGCGTTATTTAGCCCCCAGATAAGTTATGATGATACCAATGGATTCCTAAGGTTTTCAAGTTTCATATGATACCAATATCTTCACTCGCTTTAAACCAGTCCCTTAAAAACAGTGATGTCGGCCGGGATCGCTGTGTCTCTAAGGCAGTGGTTCCCAAACTGCGGGGCGGGACCCCTAATGGGGGCCCAGAGTGATAACAGGGGGGGTGCACAGCAAGGCTAAATATAAATAAATGATGCATGGTTCTGCTGCACTATAGCAAAGCATGGACAGGTGACAGGACTGCCAAGTAAACGTAAAGCAGATGACGGAGAAAATATGACGAGGCATAAAAACTGGCACACTGAAGATACAGTTATGTATTAATCACAGGCAAATTTTTAAATAATTTGTAAAGAAGTTTGCAAGCAAAGGACGTGTCTAAGAGTGTGTGAATGTGGGTGCATTGCAGAGAACCACTGCTCTAAGGGTTAACACGGGGGATGTATTTTAGTCATTTTGCCATTAAAGGGGATGGCATGCTAACATGCTGAAATAAAATTGTGAACAGGGTAAACGTGCACACCTAATACCTGATAGAGTCAAAACATTTCCTGTTTCAGTCCAATAAAGTTGAAGAGCTATAATCCAATGTATACTTCCTTCTTTTTCATTCACTGAATAGCCTAAATATGGGATGAGATTTGCACAAAACTACTCTGCAGCCACATTTCAGCCACAGCCTCTTTCACGAACACAAAACACCATCGCTTGCAAATGTTCAGCAAAGTGAAAAAGCTGGTTGCAGTGCACATATTTTTGGCTGTACTACTTTAAATATAACTTTATATTTCCTTGAGGGAAGCTTTTGGATGTCTGCTCTCACCACCTCGCAAGCACATCTGGTGTGTGCACAAATAAACAAACACCTGGTTGCAGTGAGCATACTGGTACGAGAAAAATAAAGTGTCAAACCCAGGATTTCTACAGTATAAAATCACAATAATGGAGCATGAGTTGCAGAAAAGGTCTGCACACAGTGCTGCATTGTCATGCAAACATTATGATACTGCGTGCATGCGTGCGTGCGCCAACAGAAAACAGATGTATTCTGTGCACATTCACAAAAGGAGAATTTTTCTGCCTCTTCTGGCTTCATATCACATCTTATTAAATTTACACATGACACCGGGGCAGAAGGTCATGAGGGATGATAACCACTAAGTCTGGAGCATTAATGTCTTATGACCTTCGCTCTCTCTATATTTCACAGTATTTTAACCTACACATAATATACACTATGACGTACAGAGTCACAGCTCTGATGAAATATTCACGCAGGGCGTCCGACAGAACAGAGTTTGTCCCCGCTGATTTAGAACATTGTCAGCTGATGATTTATGCCAATATGTGAATAAATGAATCCTGAAATACATCATGGATGTCGTAAGGCATTTGGCCTCCTGTTTAGTGAGCAATCATTCACAGCCAGCAGAGTGGCAAGAATCACGCCTGCTGGTGGTCAGTGGTTACCATGGGGACAGAGGAGAGGGGTCAGGAGCTACAGTACCGATGGAGTCGCCGCTATACTATAAGTGTGTGGTATCCATAGACTGTACAGTCTATGGTGGTATCCTGATTGTTTAAGATTGGGTGACATGGAGGAGAACCTGTAAAGTCAGCTGATGGTATGGTGTTAGATTGTGCAACCGTAGTTACGAGCGAGCTGCAGCCTTGGACGAATACAGGCCCCTGGGCAAAGACATGTAGAGGGCCCCCTATCCTACAGGAGCACAAGACAAACGTCCTCTCTTTGTAGTCGTTTTGCATCTCTGTGCAGTCATTTTGTGTCTCTTTGTAGTTGTTTTGTGTCTGTTTTTGTCTCTTTGTGGTCATCTTGTGCCTTTGTGTTACTCTTTGTAATTTTGTAGACATTTTGCAGTTGTTTTTTTTTGTGTTTTTATAGTTTAGTTTGTTGTCTCTTTGTAGTCATTTTGCATCTCTTTGTAGTTGTTTCGTGTCAGGTTTTTGTCTCTTTGTGGTCATTTTGCGTCTTTGTAGTTTTATAGACGTTTTGCATCTCTGTAGCTGTTTTTTCTGTTTTGTGATTTTGTTTGTTTTGTCGTCATTTTGCAGCTTTGTAGTTGTTTTGGATCTCTTTGTGGTAATGTAGCATCTTTTTGTAGTTGTTCTATGTCTCTGTAGTTCTTTTGTGTCTCTTTGTAGTTATTTTGTGTCTGTTAAGTAATTTGATTGAATTTTCAATAACAAAATGTTAATTACAAACAGAAGCTCCCCAGGTTGCCCCCAGTAGGCCTGTTGAATAATCCATTCAAAGCTGCGGCAGCTCGTCAAATCAATTACTTAAGCTTCCAACGCATTGCAACACAACACTTGCCTCTCAAAGTGACAAACACCGGCACATTCTCACTCCTGTAAAGACTCTACATGCTCTGCTCTGACAACACAATCCCTCACTGATAAAATCCTTCTCCGACCATCATTTCCGCCACGATAACACCCGCTGCACTTCACACCACTGGCTTTATGAGACTTTCTGTTGTCTTGGGAGAGCAGCTGATCTCATCCTTTTTTCATGCCGTGCTGTCACGACAGCAGATAATAATCCGGCTGCCATGTGAAGTGTGGGATAAATGTGAGGCTCGTCTCACACTGCAAACTTGTTCAGGAGAGCGGAGAGATGGAAAAGAAACGTGTGGTGATCCAGCATGAATGGCACTCTCCATCTGTATAATTGGTTGAAATGAGCTATGAGGGGCCACCTGCTGACTTTGTCATTCAGAGCTCTTTTACATGGACATTGTGCCCAGTGTCGCTCAGAGCAGCAGAGAAAGAGGCGCACAAAGAATGAGCATAACCATCAGCTCTGAAAAAATGTTAATAACCAGTTTATCTAACAATGTAAATACTTTATGGAACTTAATCCCCACAATAAAGACACAAACTGGACAGAACTTACAGACAATAGCTATGTATTATATACTTGCAAACTTATAAGTGAAATTAATAAATGTTCCTCAGTCTCTGTAATTGGTGTCCTGTGCAGCACTGCCAGTTTAAAGCTGCACTAATAAATATTTTTTACATAAAATCTGAAAGGGTTGGTCACTCCGTGACAAATCCATGGAGAATAATCACCTGACACAGCAGTTTTCTTCAGCTCTATGCTGCGTTTTAGTGTCTTTCTGTTAATTTTTTTGCTTTTATGGTCCACAACTTTACTGTTTTGGTTCCCTCTCACCGTTGTCATATAGCGTCATTTCCAGCTGCAGCAGGCATTTTTTTTTTTTTTTTTCCAATGAAAAAGCTCTGATAAACTCACTGTACACTACCCGCACAGCAGTTAATGACTAGCCGGTGAAAATATTGGGACATTTAACATCTAAAGGGCCAGATATTTCCCTCAAGAGAGAGCTAAAGGGAGAGTGAGTATTGGACTTACATTCATCAGATGACCAGAGACACTACTGAGTGTGTAAATAAGCAAATGTTTTCTCACACATTTGACATTTCAAATTAAAAATAAAAACAGTGATTTATGTTAAGTCAATACGCTGCCAAAAAAAAATCAATTAATCCTGCTTTAAGTTTATCTAGCACAACAGTACAGGTGGATTATGGAAATTAATTCCCACAATGTTAATGGTGTACCCACAACAACCGTTTTTATAAACTATATTCTGATCTATCAAACCTATGACCTTGGGTGATTTTCTTGAATCGGCATACTTGACAATTTTATTTAAGAGAACGTTTTAGCATATTTTTCCCGAGAAGGATCCCACATTAATAGTTTAATATTGCATGTGTGCATTCTGTGGGAATCTTGTGTGGATCCATTTATACCGTATGAACTCCTGTGTATCCTTTATGCTCCAAATCCACATATTCTTCACACTCTCACACACTCTCTTTTTCATATTGTCACAAAAACACCCCATCTGCTATATGCTTATTTATATTCCATGCCATTATGCTGTATCGCATCAGTATTGCAATCAGTTATGTTCCATTTTATCTTACAGTTGAAGGTCACAAGCTTGATAAATATGTCAAAATGAATAATCAGTTGGAATCCGGTAGTCGAGACTTATTAGGAGCAATTTCACTCAACCGTCATTAACAACAGCGTCAAAAAGGCCGACGGTAATTATCGCAACAGTCAAATCTTGTTCGTCAGATATGCATCGCACCACTTTATTTTATTGTTACTATTAATCCTATTTATTTTTTACAATTATTTTTCCCCAATACTTCCCTGTTTTTTTATTTTTTTATTTTTTTTCTACGTGCTTACAATACCCTTCATGTTGCATTATTTCCACTGTTTATTTTTAACATCCATGTTCTATTCAGTTTGTTAAAGTTTAACCATCTAACAGCAACTGAAAAATAATGTAACCATATTTACTACTGGTGATATACATGCCCTGAAAACAATAACCAGATGTTGTTAAAAAATAAATAAATACACATTTCACAAGGAAACATTCTTTTTTTGTTTGCTGCTGGACACTCCAGCACGCTCCACTGAGTAAAATATCAATAGCAGTTATCCAGAGAAAGGAGGGCAATATCCATTCATTACTTATTTTATTTTTACTGGCTAATCTGGGGAATTGACTTTACAACCTTCTCCGCACTAGCTTTTGTCAACTGCCATCCCATTAAACCTTAAAATAAACATAAGTCTTGAGGTTTATTGTTGTTTTAGCTTTCATCTATTTTCCCTACAGACATTAATATACTTCAATCTTTCCGAATCTGTTTTATGCCTGCATCTCTTTAGCATTTACGCACAGCGCCCAACTATTCATGACAGCAAATCCTCCAACCAACTTTTATATAATGCTCAATGCAGTTAAGGTAACCCACAAGTGTGACAACAATCCTCATCGCTGTTCCATAAATCTGTCAAACTCTCCTCTCCCTCAGTCTGCCCCCTGTCCCCCACAGACATCTGCACGGTCTGGCAGTCAATTATATCTCGTCACCTTCAAAAAGCCTCCCTCCATCTCTGCATGGGAGGCAGTAGAGACCCGTATCTTTCCCTGATCTTTATCCTCTCTCAGCAGCGGGAATGGTGGAGCTGTCAGCTCAAACCTTCAGTTAACCTCCCCGAAACCCCCGAGAGACAACAACCACCTCATCTGCACGTTGAGAGCGGCAAATTTAATGTGACACAATCTCATCGTACATGCTGGTTAGTCAGTGACGTTGACAACGGCATGAAGTCGATCTACTTGAGAAGCTCATCCAACTGAAGAAATTAAAACTATTCATGGAGCACGAGAAACAAAAGACAAATGACGACAAAGGACGAAATGACAAAAAGCCTCAAGAAAATCTTATTGTACACACGGCTGGCGCTGGCTGCAACTACATAATAAAATCAGCAAGTAAAATACAAGGCAACAACAGACATGACATACAGAAATATACATGAAATACACTCAAAACTAAGTCAAAGCAAGTCTAAACCAATGGGTCTTGAGCTGCTCTGTCCGCAGATCTTAAGTCCAATGGTAGTGAGTCCCCAAGTTTCGGAGCTACTTTTGTTTTGAACCTGGAGCGAGGCACAACCAGCAGACCCTGATCAGAGGAGCTCAGAGACCTGCTGCTGATGTCGGGCTGCAGACGCTCTGTAATGTAGTCAGCTCTATATGTTGATGGGCAGCCAGTGTAAAGCAATCAAAATAGGTGTCACATGAGACCTTCTGGAGGACTTTGTCAAAACAAGACATGTCTTTAAATGTACATTTAACACTTGAAGTGCCAGAATTTCATAACTACTAGAAATGCCATAAGAGGTCACCGAGATGCATCATCAACCGCGCAAAAGATTAACAAAAGAAAACCGCCAAATTCTGTGCGGTCAATATAACTGTGTATGGCTGAAATAGGTAAAAAATGATTATTATTTTCTTTGCCTTTTGTGTAACTTATATTAAAAAAATGTTTCTAAATTCCTGTCATGGCTGTTTTTGTGTTAAAGACATCCCTTTGGACTTTGAGAAACTGGCATTTTGTAGACCAAACGATTATTAGAGAAAATAATCGTCCAATTAATCGATAATGAAAATAATTGCTCGTTGCAGCCCGAATCGTTTGGTCTATAAAATGTCAGAAAATAGTGAAAGGTCCATCCCAGTTTCTCAAAGTCCAAGGTGATGTCTTTTGTCCAAACCCCAAAGATATTCCATTTAATCAAAAACTAGGCGTTCCAATGCACACCAGGATAGAGATAGACACTATTTTATTTTAAACAATCACATTAGAAAGCGAGCGTGTGTCGCATGTTGCTTCATCAGATGTGATTCTTTCAAATAAAAGTCTATCTTTATCCTGGTGTGTGCTCGTTTACCCTGCACCAGCTGGCACCCAGAAGAGAAGCACCGCTGTGCACAGGGTATCTTCTGTTTTTTATACTCAGTTTAATATGATATAAAACAGAGAAAAGCAGGAAATCTCCATATTTTAGAGGCTGAAAACAGCATTTTCTGCAATTCTTTTGCACGAAAAATGACTTTAACGATCAAACAATTTTCAAAATACTTGAGTAATCGTTGCAGCTCTACACATGGCGTTTTAATGTATGACACGAGAAAAGCAGGATCTATTTTGGCCACCCCCCCCCCCTCTAATAACTGGTCAGACAAGTACTCCCTCCACAGGATCCAGAGGATATTAGTCATCTGCTGCTGACTTGTAATCAGACCACAACAGGAGGCACACAGGGATTAAGTCATAGTCAATAGTACACCACAATCCATCGTCACATTTCTCACTTTATGCAAATTCCTCCTGACCTCTTCTCCATCTCCGTCTTCAGCCACCTAACCTCCGACTTCATCTCCTGGATATCTGCTCAGATCAATACACCAGCTCAGGGGAGCAGTGGTGAAACCAGGACACAAACCCAAAGAACAAACAGCTGTCTTTATATGCTCTGTTGTAATTTCCTCCTCCTCTTTTAAACGTGCTTCAGAGACATGACTTCAGTGACATATGGAGAGAAGCACCGCTGTGCACAGGGTATCTTCAGTTTTTTATACTCAATTTAATATGACATAAAACAGAGAAAGGCAGGAACACCATTTTGCCATTTTTGCATGAAAAATTACTTTTACGATCACTCCATTATCGAAATAGTTGACTAATCGTTGCAGCTCTACACATTATGTTTTAATGTTTAACAGGAGATCTATTTTGGTCATGCTTCTCCCCCCCTCTAATAACTGGTCACCCAAGATGGCTCTCCCTCTGGTCTGTGCTGCTATGTCAATGAATCCAGAGGATATTAGTCATCTGCTGCTGCCCAGTAATCAGACCACAGGAGGCACCACTCAGTAAGTCATAGTCAATAGTACACACCATCCATTGTCACATTTCTCACTTTATGCAAATTCCTCTCCACCTATCCACTTCCTTTCCCTCTTTAACCACCTAACCTCCGACTTCATCTCCTGGATATCTGCTCAGATCAATACACGAGCTTATGGGAGCGGTGTGAAACCAGGACCCAAACCCAAAGAACAAACAGCTGTCTTTATACGCTCTGTTGTAATTTCCTCCTCATCTCTTAAACATGCTTCAGAGACGAGGTGACTTCAGAGACGTATGGAGTGAGTGACTCTAAAGGGCTCCGCAGCAGTAAAGACGGAGCTTTGATTGTCCAGTTGTCAATTGTCCGAGTCGGTCCAGTGATCATTTTATACGAAAGGTAGGATCAATCCCTAGAGCTGCAGCTAACGATTATTTTCATTATTGATTAATCTGCCGATTATTCAGTCATTTCTTCTATAAAATGTCAGAAAATAGTGAAAGATGTCCATCCCAGTTCTCAAAGTCCAAGGTGATGTCTACTGTCTCATTTTGTCAGTCCAGAATCCAGAGATATTCAGTTTAATATCATATAAAACAGGGAAAAGCAGGAATTTTCCCATATTTGAGGCTAGAAACAGCATTTTCTGCCATTTTTTCATGAAAAATTACTTTAACGATTAATCGATTGTCAAATTAGTTGACGATTATTTTTCTGTCGATCGACTAATCGATTAGTCGACTAATCATTGCAGCTCTATCACTCCCTCTCTATAGTGCTGGGCGGTATGACCAAAAAAGTGCATATAACGGTATTTTTTAAGATTCTGGAGGTTTCACGGTATATCACTGTATATTTTTTTTGCACGACCAGGCTGTATTAAAGGTTTATAGAGGCTTATTCTACTGTCAGTGTCAGGAGTAATATAAAAACATGCTGTTTGCCGGTGTAATTTTATAAATGGACCATTATCGGTGTTACAAATTATTGTGTGCCACAGTGTTTTTCCCTGTAAAAGAGAGTTAGTTATTAATTGTTGTGTTAAAAGTTATAACGGTTATTAAAAAAGGGTACGCAGTTAATAGGGGTCACTAATTCACTCACAGCTTGCCCTGACTTTAGTGCTCTTCGCAGTGAACAATATTATATATTTTGCTGCCGATTGAAGAATGAGAGCAATTGTTCCAGGTATGACAGTATATCAAACATTCATATCATTCAGGAAATTAAAACCGGTTCATCCTGCCCAGCACTACTCTCCTATCACGCTGACATCAAGACTACATCCATATGGTTTTTACCTGTTTTTCTCATTCTTAAAATGCTGTTTGTTCTCCAAATATTACACATTTCTATGACATAATAATGTTTTATATTAGGATAAAACAGATTCCGGTCTTAACTCAATTTTGACTAAATATGTAGTTACAGCGTTTTGGCTTTGTAGGGCAGAATTGGCGGAGGAAGTGCAGTCAGGTGAGAAAAGAAAGACTGGATGATGAAGTTCTAAAGATGGAAAAAAGAGGAAAACATTGAGAGGGTGAGGAGACAGGAACTACTGAAGGAAAGAAGGAAGGACGTGAAATAGCATGTGATCTGTCGTTGTCTTTATATGCTCTTTCGTCTTTTCCTCCTCCTCTTTTAAACATGCTTCAGAGACGAGGTGACTTCAGTGACACATGGAGCCACTCGGTCTAAAGGTCTCTGCAGCAGTAAAGACAGAGCTTTGATTGTCTGGCCAAGTCAGTCCAGTGATCTTTTCGAGGGAAAACAAGATCAATCCGTCACCTATCATTCTGATTTATCACTCCTTTCTTTCTGTCTGCCCGCCTCTCCCTCTAAGTACCCGTCTCTTAAGGAGGTCCAGTTTATCGCCGGCCAGGGCTTCCCTCAGGGCGCGGAAGAAGGCATGATAGTGGGCTGTGTTATGGATCATGAGCAGGACTCCAGCCAGCAGCTCATTGGTCACCAGCAGGTGGTGCAGGTACGCCCTCTGGTGGTTCTTACAGCAGTAGCAGCCACACCCCTCCACCAGGGGCCTGAAGTCATCCTGGTATCTGGATACAAGTTCACGGAAAGTTCAAGTAAGTAGAATTCAAGAACAGGCACCCTAAATGTAAATCAAGTGTTCTCGATTCAGCAAGCACTGCTACTTATGAAGCCCGTTGGGGGTTTTCTGCTGCCACAAACCTCTTGTCTTTGAGATTGATCTCAAAGGATGTCATCTGCGTTTGATCACCATTAAAATCTCCATTCTGTTGCGTCTCCGGCGCTCCAGTGTCCCTCTCTTGATCCAGCTCCAGCACTGCCAAATCATACACACACTGCATTAATCCCTGCACGGCCACAAACTATTCACACCATAATCTCATCACTCAGCAGAAAATACGTCCCTACATACACAACCACAGCACTCTATCAGCCCGGCGGCAAAAATAAAACAGGAACGCATACTGTAGCTTGACCCCTTTTAAACACTGCCGTCCTATATTCTCTCTGCTATTATAATAGAATTACTTACTAGCTATGTTCTTACACAGATGGGTGTTCACTGCAAGGTGAATTATTCATTTAATGTGAGTGGAAAAGTAACCAGAGCTGATGAGGAGCCGTTTTGTTTTTTATAAAGAGAGCTGTTGTCACAGGCGGGTACACCACAGTTACAGACACAAGGGATGTAAGGGAGATGGAAAAAACAGGGAGGAGGGAAAAAGAAAAAAGAAGAAAGTGGTCCCCATAGCAATGCATGTGACTAAAGATGGAGATTAAAAAAGGCAATAATAAAGCAGAATGGGTTTAAAACTGAAACAGGTGAAGCAGAGAGCAACAAAGTGTATAAACAAAGCATAAAAGGGAAATTAGCTTAAGCAGGGGGTGATCAGAGAGTAAACAGGACGTGAATGACGCCTGACCAAAGCTATAAAGACGTAAAGGAGGGAGAAGTAACTTGCTCAGAAGACATTCTCAAAACACAAAGAGAAGTCACTACAGAGGCAGTGACGTTGAGAAAAAGGGGTTTGGCAGTTACTGCCTCTCTGATGAGCGAGGCTAATTAGATTAGCAGGACATTTAGCAACCTTCTTATTTGGGAAAATACCTTTGGCTGAGGCTATCTCACCTGCTAGCTGTAACTAGTCATAGTAATGTAGTTTGGTTTTTTACCAACCTCTGGTGCTGAAAAGTGAAGCCAAAACAGAAGTGCCAAAAAAAAACTGCAGTTCCTCAAATGGCCACTTGAGGCTGGCTCCAAAAGCGAGTTAATCCCCATAGACCCCCATGTTAAAATGCCCGACTTTCCAGCAGAAATAAACATGTTTACAGCCTGGTACAAAAACGGTTTTGGTCTCTACAGCTAATTTCCCCGTTCATAACAACTGAACTGAACTCACCTGTTTACATTTTATTTAAAGTTATGTATATAAGGGCGTGGTCGCTTTGAGTGACAGGTGGGTGCCGTCAGGTGGCTAACATAGACTGACGCTCCACCTCTGCACATTTTTTTGGATTAGCCGGGATTTGGTGGAGTCAGGCACTGCCAAGATGGCGACGACCAGAGTCGCCCACATTGAGCTTCACAACAGCTCTTCAGAAACCTCCAGGTGACGTCACAGAGACTAAGTCCATATTTCATATAGTCTATGGTTTTTATGTGTTTTCAAGTTCTTACAAATGCCGTTTGTTCCCCAAAAATTACACATTTCTGTAGCATAATATTTTTTATATTATGGCAAAACAGATTCTGGACTTAACTCAATTTTGGCCAAATTTGTAGTTAACCATTTTGGCTTTTTGGGGCAGAATAGGCGGAGGAAGTGCAGTAAGGCGAGCAAAGGAAGATTGGATGATGAAAATAGAAAGTTCTAAAGATGGAAAAAGAAGAAAACTTTGAGAGGGTGAGAAGATAGGAAGGAAGGAGGGAAGAAAGGACGTGAATTAGCATATGGTCTTTGGTGTCAAACAGGGTCTTGACCCCCCCACAGGGCCTTGTAATTGGCTGAGAGGGGAATTAGAATTTCAGGTTTGACACCATCACCGCTCTCACCTCCACTGAACTCCATTATGCTCCCTGTGCAGAATCGATTAGTGCCGTCTGACACTAGATGCTTCACTCCGTCTGTCAGACGAGTTTCACACAACTTTTTAATGAAGCACAAAGTCCGCAGCGGGCTGAGTCGGTGCGTTTCCCACAGCTCTTGTCATAACACTTCTTTAGCTTTCCACTTGGGACAACAATCAGAACGATTGGGCACGGACTTAATTGTTCCCTTACTGGAGATGCTACGGGATACACCATTGATTTCATTTCACCAGCTGAATTTCTTTCCACCCAATTACTTCAACTGACAGGGGGTTAGAAAACACACACCAGCCACTAAACACACACAACACACAACAAACACACAGAACTTCAACAGCCATTACATCCATCTCTGATTTTAAAGCAAAATAAATCCCTAATTTGCAGGGAGACATGAATACCACATTCACACACACTTCTTTGCTAGTAATTATGTGAAAACGGGCTCAAACTGCAGTCAGACTTTCTGACTTTGTTCTCACTAAATTGAAAATAGATGAAAGGTTTGCATTTACTGGAGATACTCTGCAAGTTCTGTACACTGAACTAATGAAGTCTGCTTAAAGATGATGTAATTAGAGAAAACTCTGTGCAGCTTTCCTTCGCTGCGAGATGAATGACCCTTTACAGATTTTGTATAAGTAACATCCCAGGCTCCTCCTATAGAAATTAACACAAGCCTGCTCGGCTCATTATTGGCCGTCTTTAATCATCTCTGTACCATTAATAACATCAAAGCGGTGCCCCTTCTAACACCCGTACTCTGTTCATGACATCTCTGCATATTTACACCAAGAAATCATTTCTCGCTGCTTTGTCCACCACATCCTCTTTTATGCACAAATGCTGCTGTAACTATCACGCTGAGAAGAATCACACTGTGCACAACAATATCATTTCATTAAGGTTTTCATTCAAATGTTTGTAGCGAGAGAGAGACCCCCTACCCAAGCTCCCAAATTACACTGTGACATGTCAGTTTGCTCTAGGCATATATTGCAAGCTCTTGAATATAAGCGCCAGTGTTGTTCATTTTTTTGGGTTAATTTCCTTCATCACACTTTTTTTTTTTTTAAGTCATTTTGTGGCTTTAGGCGAGGTTGTTTTACCTGGAAGGTCACAGAACTGTCCCCTTTGAAATTAGGAATTAAACATTTGTGTGCTTTAATTTAAAGTCTAAATGTTTCGTGTTTGCTAACGTCCAAAAACACAGTTTGTGTCCGAGAAGAACAAGAAAGTGTTTTATCTCAGAAAATGAATATGAGCACTGCAGAGTATGAAACAATGCATTTGTAATGGGAATCCTTCAGCAGCATGAGGTGCAGAGGGCTGATGTTAGAGCATCGTTAACAAGTTTCATCTACGTCTGCTGACATGTTTCATTCATGTTACATCACAATGAGTCTGGAGCACAAGAGAAAAACAATACAAGTAAAATCATTAGCAATAAAATAGTCTTATTAATGGAGTTTGGTGCTGAGTCACCACATATATAAATTACTAGATCAATATCTGTCAGTGCACAACAGCTGCCAATTAACTTTCTTTCAATACTAGATATTGATTTACCCTCTAAAATCAGGCCACTAAAAAGGCGGACAGTGGACAGGGTCCGGACCCAGACACCGTCCTCTCTGGACCCAGACCTATAAACCAAAATTATTGAGAATAATTACATTTTGACAGATCGTTTCTATTTTAACCGGTGCAGCTTTCATAGCCTTCACTGCACTGGCTTAGTGCCAAAGGGAACCACTTGCATGCGTTGTAATTAGGGCTGAAAAATTTGTCCAAATTTTATCGAAATCGCAGTATGGCCTACTGCAACTTTCAAATCGCAGGAGGTGCAATATTTGTCGAAGGAAAAATATGTCAAAATACCATTTTAAAATAAAAACTGTACTGCAGAGATGCACTGGCCTACACATCATATACAGACTTAAGAAAACATATTTTTTGGTACAAATCTCCACAAAAATCACACCATATCATTTGAATATGTTTTACAATGAAAATGAGAATAATGACTCAGCCAATCAAATCTGTGTATTCGAGTCAGTGAGATAAACAGAGGCCAGTGCAGAGATGAGACGCTGGAAGACAGCAGCAGTCGCAGAGAAAGAAGCGAGTCAGAGGAAAGTTAATCTGGCTGGGTACGTAAACAGTGTCGGAGACCCGGGCCGGAGGAAGTCCCTCCTTCCTTCCGTGTGGTTCTCAAAGTCTCTTCGCTGCACTCGGGGCGTAGCGCCGCCCGAGACGATTGTGATTGGTTTAAAGAAATATAAACAGGCCAGAGAGTTGTTTCCACTAT